>CAIGRS010204098.1:0-15839 GCA_903798395.1 Fraxinus floribunda | reverse complement strand
CATGAGAAAGAAGAGAATATCTTACGTGGTAAGATGAGAATGTTATGCATAACTGTGCTTATATGCACGAGAAAGAAAGAACTACCCATAGCATGTGATTTTAAAGAGCCTATGATTTTCAAGAAAATGAACCAAAGATGATATTACGTTGTATATTGCATAAGTGTGTGTTCAATTATTCTGTAAATTAATTATCGGCGATGAATCTATTGAGTATTTCCTTCGAAATACTCACCCCTTTATTTTAACAATATTTGCAGACTTCGGAGGCGATCGTGATTGATGGGCAGTGGTGGCATAAAATCTGATTATCGCAATTATTAAATTTTGANTAATTATCGGCGATGAATCTATTGAGTATTTCCTTCGAAATACTCACCCCTTTATTTTAACAATATTTGCAGACTTCGGAGGCGATCGTGATTGATGGGCAGTGGTGGCATAAAATTTGATTATCGAAATTATTAAATTTTGAAATTTATGTATTTGAACACTGTTAACGTATTTGTCGTTTCCGTTATTCCAAAAACACGATATTTAAATTTTAAAGCAATTATTCTATGAGTTTTCTTGCCGACGAAGTTTTCAATTACAAATGTGATTTTAAAAATTAGGTTATTTCCGCAAAAACTGATTGTCAAAATTTGGGCAAAAGACGATGACGTGGCAATCCGGATTAACAGAACTCGGGGCGCTACATATTGTCACCCAAAGTTAAGCCGCATGGTCCGAATAACCACGTACGTCTACAATACCATATATTGGAGAGTTTCCTTGATCGCTTAAGTACGGCAGGTGCACAACAATATGGCATACTTACCAATTTTGTACAAATCAAATTCCCCTAAATAACAATTAGACAGATGCGTAATTTATCACTGTTAATCTTCTATTACAATTTCATGTTCCGAATCAACTATTAGAAAGTTGCAAAAAAGTCCCTATACTTTTTTTTCATATAATTAAAATAATATACAATATCCTACGAATTACAATTAAATAAACAATATAAAATATACTATTTAAAATTAAATAATAAATATTTACATTTTTGAAAAAAAACAATATACATGTACTACGGATCACAATTGAATTCATAAAAATTGCGCACTAACTTCTTCCTCCAATTGTGTATCCAAAATTGATTGATTCCATCAACCTTATGTGCTATACTCAAAAACTCAATGTACTTGATTGCGAACAAGTGTCAATTACCCCTGCAATTAAATAATAATGTGTTAGTTCGATAATGTATAGGTAAAACTAAGTTTTTAAATTAAAAAATTTATATATACTTATGATTTCAATTTCTCACCGTCATCGTGTCCCCGTACAATGGCTAGTTTATCTTGGATAATCATCCCCCACTTGTCTAGCCATCAAAGGAACAATCACAGTTATCGCTCCAGTATATGCTCGAGCTAACCTTGTGCCAGACTAGTATGATCAGAGTCGTACACATATATAGTAAAATTAGTAAAGAGGATCTTCACGGTAAGTAGTGATGATGCGCGATCACTGAAATTTACATATACGTACAACTTGCCCATGTCTTTTCCCTGATACTCGACCACATTCCTATGACCCATTTGAACATATATTTGACACCCTGTGCTCCTTCTTAGAAGTTGGAGCAGCTGATGCTCAATGTCAATAACATGTAGGAACTAATGCTTATATGACTCGACCAAGAATCTTAAATGATCTCGAATATCTTCGAGTCCAAACGTGCAACAGGTCCATAGCCTGATCGATGTAATACAACAAAAAACATAAAAAAGAGTAATTTAATTAAATAAATAATAAATTAAGTATACATAATAAATAACAATTGTGATAGTTCACTTATATCATCGGCAAGCCAAACTGCCAAAGTCGTAATGTCTTGAAACCACTTATATGAGTCCGGTATCGTCCTTTGAGCTACCATGTAGCTAGCTCTAAAGAAAATAAAAAGAGAAAAGTTACAAAAAGAATAGATGTTTTAACGTACTTCACTAAAATCATAAAATACTTACCGATGCATAATTCTTCTCCATTTTGTCTCGAACGCTTTCCACTTAACAGGATCGACCTCACGAAAGAGGTTATAATACATCCCATCCATGAACGTCGTCATCTTCGCCTCAGCAATGAAGGGAGAAATGACATACTGTAATGAAAATCTCGACCTCTGTCGACCACCTGCTCCGACACATTAACATCACGCTTCTTACCCTTCTTACCTTCGACGCTCGCTTCGACACCATAGTGACACCTTCTATTATGGATGCGTCATCTCCTGATTCGCCACCATAGAGATACTACTTTCTCTACCCTAGGGATTAGTACCTCCTCTATCATTGAGGCCACCCCCCCAGTCCTCTCATTTTCCTCTACCTCTTCCATACCATCAGAGCCACCCCTTGCGTCCCAAAGACAGACACACCTCCCGCTCCTCAGATAACAAAAATGACTCATGTCCACAAATGTGGGGCACCATACCCCTCCAACGTCATCCTCTGTATCACCCTATCGATTGTCGATGTATCGTCTCGTAGCACTGTGACCTCATTCTGAAGTTCTACTAAATGATCTCGTAGCAATCCAACATCATGACATAAATCTGTTACCTCATCTCCCAACTCTCGTCACAGTGTCCCTACCTTCCTTCCCAACTCTTGTCGTAGCACATTTGTCTCATCTCTCAACTCTTGTCGGAGTACTGTAAAGACAATCTCGCGTCCCCTTTTTACCTACTCCATCCTCTCCTCTCCTACCACCTCCGTTGTCCCCATTGGGGCCACCCCCTCCAACTCCACAGATAATAAAAATGATATTAATGCACCATCTGTCCACAATAGTGTGTAACCCTGATCTTCATCACCCTCTCCATCATTATGTCTATCTTCTCAAAGCTCTACGACCTCATCCTGAAGGTCTCATATATAACCTCATAGCACAGCAATATAATGGTATAAATTTGATACTTCGTCACTCAACCATCGTCGTAGCATTCCCACATCCTTTCTCACCTCTCTTCGTAATGCCCATAACTCCTCTCATAGAGCTCTCACCTCCTTTCTCATCCCTCCTTGTAATGTACCACCTCTTCCACCATGAACGTAATTAGGCTTACATGCAGATCATCAAAAATAATGATGATGACCATATACAGGAGATCGACGGGGAAGGTGTCTAGATGGAGAAAGAGATCTCATCACAAAGATGATTCCCTCAGCGAAGGTGATCCCATTGGATGAGGTAATCGTCGATCAACTAGACCGCGCTCCTACACAAATAATATTAAAAATTATTAATTTAATTAAAATAGATTAACTCATACAAAATGATAATCAATAATTGGACATCTGATCATGTTGAGTATGCGGAACGGGCTAATTCACGCACAAAACCTCGACCCTTCTTCGTCAACGGCGTCAATCGAGTGCTTCAAGCTAACAAATGGGCAACTCAACTAGTTAATAATCATGTGATGGTCACAAATGTGTAATACTCACCTAAGGGTCGTCAGGAGGGCTGCTAATTGTTTGCCAAATGGACATCCGTCTGTTTGGGATGTTCACCAATGATGCATCCGAAGATAACATGTTTTTCCCCCCTAGCAAACAGAGTTTCCAGAAGGAGACAGTCTCATATGCCCATATCAGGAACACATACAATTATTATATATAAATTTAGTATAAAGAATATTTTAACGTTGATTATATTAAACATTTATCTACACTACCAAGGGCAATCCATAAATATCGTACTTATACATAGACCCATTTGGCTTCGAATGTGATCTAGTAAAGATGTGTACAATGTTCTCAAAACATCTTTGGCCCCATGGATAGTTGTTGAAGGCTTCGATGTCGTCATCAACTTCCAAATGGAAAAGATCAAATACAATCTTCTTGTTAGACACTTCATCATGCTATCAAGGATGTAGACCGTCCTACTTCAATCTATCCAATATTTGATCGTACTCATTGATTGCGAAGATTAACTGTGGTAGAAGCACCGTTCCCTTCCTTTAAAAAAAAAAACTCGTGCAGCCTATTGCTTCTTTGAATATCGTCAATAGCTTCCTCGTCGTTCATTATCTTCGGTCTAGTCATTAAGGCAAACTCAAACATGGAGAAAGTAGCAACATTTTCACTGAAGTAGAAGTTGAGGGCATCGCTATTGACTATCCTAAGTAGTCGACATAGTAGTAATCCATCAATAATCTGCCCAAAGTACTGCACCTCTCTAAACTGATTCAAGGCCACGAAAAGGACTGGCTCAGGATATCTGCACGCTGATCATCCAACAACTCCAATACAATAGTGAAACTATCAAAACTATTGTTTCATGGATATTTTCCCGTCATGTGTCTCAACTGCAAATCTAGATGGTATTCCATCCTTCAAAAATTCAAATATTAGAATTTTTAATAATAGATAATGGAATCAAGTATAATCTCAAAAAACTAAGTGATTCAAATTAAAGACAAAAATAAAAAAAAATCATATAAAATTAAGAATTAAAAAGAGTTTTAAGTTGAAAAAAATTATTTATAATATGAATAAAACAATTAAGAAATCTTAAACTATTTCCAAAAGAATTTACAATAAAAAAAATTAAACAAAAGTGAATTATAAGAATTTAACAAAGAATATAAATATTATTTAATTAAAATTTGAAAAATCAAATTTTATCATAAACAGAAAAGAATTAAAAATAATCTTAATTTCAAATAAAAATTTACAATTAAGATATTTTAAAACTATTTCCAAAAAAATAAAATGATAAAAAAAAAATTAAACAAAAAATTATGAAAATTAAATAAAGAATATAAATATTATTTAATTTAAATTAAAAAATATTTATTATCATAAAAAAGAACTAAAAGTAATTTCAAATTGAAAAGAAAAATGAAAAAAAAGTCGAGATAGTCGACCTGATCGACTGTTAAAACAGTGGTCTTGGGCCGACCGTTTTCTCGTCGGAAATGGCGATTGACAGTTTTCTCGTTGGATTGACTATTTTCTCACGGGAAATAGCGATATTTAAGCTGTTAAATTGTAATTTATATACATATGAATCTTTACTACACCCAATAATCTACCTAAATAATGAAGAATAAGCATTATACATAACAATTTAATCAACAAATTTTTGAAACATAATAAATAAAAAATCAATCTCATAATCCAAAAAAAAATAAAATAACCTTGTTGAAAATAATCGCCGGTGTGTGATGGTCGACGTTGGGTTGACTGTAAGGATGCTTATTCAACCGAATCCCGATTGTAGACTGTTTGAGTAATATGATATTTTTTTCCTCTTCACTCAAATAGTTGGTAGAAAATGAGGGTATCTTTGAGTTTTGATATTTAACTTCACTTTTTATGCTTTTTAACTGTATTTTTTAATGGTCAAAGAGCACTATGGAAATATGGCCTGGTCAACCGGCCATTTCCTTGTATTTTCTCTCAAAGTGAGGGTATTCTTGGCTTTTCATTGTTTTTCAACCTTTTTAATTTTAACATGGTTGATATTAGAAGCATCAACAACTATCTATTATGGTCAATAAAAGGCTATTCAATCTATATCCTACGTAGAGCACCCCATCTCTTGGGTTGCCTATCGCTATAAGACCCTCTACGCTCATGCTGGGCTGCCTAATACTATTAGGTGCTCTACATTTATGCTAGGCTGCCTACCGCTATGAGGCACTCTATACTCATGTTGGGTCGACTACTACTACGGATAAATGCAACATTTAACCATAAAAATACCATTGAGGACGATAGGAACCGATCAACGATTATCATGGACATGACAAACCGCTGCAAAGGTGGAGGTCCTTCACTCGGGACGTGGGGATAGTGGGAGGTATTATGTGGGACATATGTCACGATAACCGTCCCACGGTTATATGGTTTTAGACATCTATAAATAATCCCAAAAGAAGACAGGTATGGATCTGGAAAACTCTTGCTATTTGAATACCTATTCTATTTTCTCTTCCTACATTCCAAAACTACCTACTAATTTTCACACCGAAGGTACAACGGTGGAGAAATCCCCAACCTCATTTTATAGATAATGTTTGTCTATCTGAATAGCTGGAACACCCTGCACCGCAAGGAGGATGCGAAGTCTATTTTCATAACTATTTCATTAGCACCGTTTGTAGAAAGCTTTGCACTGAACAGAGAAGCTATGTTAAGGAAACAGACTAGGAGTGAGACGCGCATGGTTGGGAATATAGTAGAGACGGAGTCGGAGTCCGTTGCAAGGGGTCATGACCCGCCATCGCAGTATGTGATGCAAAGCTAATTCAGTATTTTGGAAACTCAGTTGACAGCCATGATGACCCTATTGCAAAGTCAATCGTAAAAAGTCACAGCCCCATCACAGAACCCGCAAGAGACCATAAGCGAGCAATCGCCTCAAGATGCACAAATGGTTGTCTCACATGTTATTCAACAGCTATAGGAGACTTGGAGGCTAGAAGGGTTGCAGTTTCCCTACCCATGATAGACTTAGAAAGAAAGATAGAGGAAATGATGGCCTAGAAGATAGATGATACATTATCCAGGAAGAAGGATAGGAGTAGGCATGTGGTTTTGGAAGAAGACCCATTTGCACCCGAGATCATGGTATTTCTTCTACCAAAAGGCTTCACATAGTCGATGATAGAAGCATACGATAGTCATAGATCCATTTGACCACCTACGGATTTTCGTTAATTTATTGAGACTTTATGCAACCTCGGATGCAGTGATGTACCGTTCTTTTCTCATGTCGCTTATGAGAGAGACTAGAGACTGGGTGGTCACTTTGGTAGCCCGATTTATAAAAACATTTGACGAGCTCTCTAGTAGTTTTGTAGCTTACTTCTCGAGTAGCAAGAAGAAGAGGAAGACTACAATTGGATTAATGCAGGTTGCACAAGAGAAAAAAGATTCTTTGCAGGAGTACTTGGCTATATTCAACTAGGCGACAGTTGGCATAAATTCAAATTTTTGTAGTGGTAACAACGTCGATGAATGGGATGCAGAACCGGGCCTTTAAGATGTCACTTTCCAAAAATCCCCCGAAATCCATGCATGACCTGCTGAAAAAGGGTGAAAAGTACGTTGATGCAAAGGAAGTAGATAAGGTCATGAAAAATCTCAGGGAAGGATGGGAGGTAGGTCACAAGCGAAAGTCAAGTGATGAGCAAAGACCCACTAACAGAGGAAAGCCGAAGAGCGAACGCATGAACAAGGGGTACGTCAAGATCGATCCATGAGGCAGTGGCGAAAGGAGGTTAATGCCCTTACTTCTTTAAATACTCCGTGGGCAATATTGCTGATGGAAATTAGATATATGAATGAGCTTGACTAGCCAAAACCAATGGCGACGTCTGCTAGCAAGAGAGATAAGAGCACGTATTGTCACTTCCATAGAAACAATGGGCATGCCACAAAAGAATGCATCCATTTGAAGGAAGAGATCGAGCATCTCTTAAGTTGAGGTCTCCTAACTAAGTTCATAAAGAAAGATCGTGGCAAGCAAAAGGTTGACGATCGCCCACCACTTAGGGTCGGTGTAATAAATGTGATAACTGAAGGGATAGTAGTAGATGGGGATTCAAACTTGGCCAGAAAGAGTTATACTCACTCGGTTGGGGTCTGCTCCATTTAGGATGAGGCGAGGTTCGATTAAAGTATTACTTCTAGTGAGAAAGATTTAATTGGAATGGCCACCCCCATAACAATGCTTTGGTGATCGTCGATGACATAGCGAATTACGATATCAAAAGGATGTTGATCGATGGTGGTAACACGACAAATGTCCTTACTTGGGAAACATTTGTGGGATCAAAAATTTCCTCGAAAAGAGTGAAAGTATTATCGACACCCATCCAAGGATTTTGATGAGCTACTATCATGCTGGGAGCTGTGGAGTTCCCAGTAACATTGGGCATTTATCCTACAAGCGTGGTGACCCTGGCAAATCTTCTTCTTGTCAGACCCCCATGGCAATGGTCGACCTCTGCTAAATGCTGCTAAGCCATTTCTTCCACTTATCATCAAGTTATGAAATTCTCTCAGTCGAGTATGTAAGGGGCAACCAACAATCTTCGGGAAAGTGTTATATTGATAGCATACAAGCTAAGGGATCTCCACCAGTTATGATGAGCCTCCAAGGGAGTGAATTGAGCCCCTTTCTCATGACAGAAAAATCTCGATGGCAAAAGGACGTGGATTTATCATTGGGGGCAGACTTGAAGTCAGAAGAAAAAGATGAATTGGTGAAGTGTTTGTCTGACAATTTGGACGTTTTTGCATGGTGCCCAATGATATTCAAAGGATTGACCCATCAGTTATTCAACATTATCTTGGTGTTTCATAGGGGGCAAGCTTGAAAAATAGAAGAAAATAAACCTTGCATCAGAAAGACAGGCTACGGCGAAGGCATAAGTTGAAAAGCTGCTGAGGCAGGGTTCATTAGAGATGTGCAATATTCGAATGGAAAATGACGTATGTGCATAGATTACATGGATTTAATAAAGTGTGTCCGAAAGATTTGTACTCGCTATCCAGAATATATCACTTGGTCGATGCCATGTCTGGTCATGAGCGATTAAGTTTTTTGGATGCCTTTTTGAGTACCATCAGATCTCTATGGCCGAGCTGGACCAGGAGAGAAAATTGCTTTTATAATCGATACTAGGACATGTTATTATACGGTTATGCCATTTGGCTTGAAAAATGCTGGAGCAACCTATCAGAGGATGGTGAATAAGGTCTACATAAACCTAGTTGGGAGTGTTATTGAAGCATACATAGATGACATGGTTGTCAAGAGTACCAAGTCCAACAACCATGGGACGGATTTACATAAAGTGTTCAATGTCGCTCGACAAAATAAACTAAAATTCAATCTTGAGAAGTGTGTTTTTGGAACAGCGGGTGGAAGCCAAGTGTTGAAGGGAGTGAAAATACGGTATAACCTCGAAGAGTTACTGGTTTTTGCATTGATTGTGGCAGTTAGAAAGTTAAGGCCATACTTTCAGTCTCACAAAATATAAGTAATGACAAATCAGCCCGTCAAGCAGATTCTGCATCGACCTGAAATTTTGGGAGGATGTTAAAGTGGGTAGTCGAGTTAAGTGAACTTGACATCGAGTTTAAGTCAAGAACGGTTATCAAGGCGCAAGAATTAGCGGATTTTATCGCAGAACTTACGACCTCGCCTGAATTCCTATTGTGACATAAAGCGATTTGGAAAATCTTTGAGGACGAGTCCTTGCACAGTAAAGGATCCGGAACAAGCATCATTATAATAGGGCCAGAGTCTGAAGAGTTGGAGTATTCTTTGCTCTTCGAGTTCTGGCAACAAATAATGATGTCGAGTATGAGGTAGTAATTATGGGCATGAGCTTGGTAGCCAGACTTCGGTGTCTTCAGTAGAAATTTGCAGTGACTCTCAGTTGATAGTTGGACAAGTGACTGGAGAATTTGATGTAAGAGATTGAAAAATGGCAACTTATTTGATGAAAGTTAGGGACCTTTGCAATTAGAAGTTTCAAGATAACCAAAGTCCCTCATAGAGATAATGAATGAGCAGACACTTTGTCCATGATTACATCCACAAACCTAAAAAAACTTGCCTAGTACAGCAAATGTACAAATTCCGCGACAGTCGAGCATTATGCACATAGCGAACATAGAACATGAGAAAATTTGGATGGACAATCAATTACCTTGTGTAAGATAAACTACCAGAAGATGTACCTAAAGCTAGGAGACTGAGAATTCAAACAACTTTGTTCATAATTATCGATGGACAACTCTACAACCGAGGATTCACCATGTCGTACTTAAGGTACTTGCGCCTAACTGAGGTGCAAAAGGTGTTATTTAAGATACATGAAGGAGTTTGTAGCAATCATCAAAGGGTGACAACCCTCGCATTGAAAGCTCTACGATAGAGGTAATATTGGCCCATGATAAAGGATGATGTCAAAAAGTTGGTAAGAAAGTATGAAGCATGTCATGTCATGGAAATTTGACTCATTTTCCAATCGAGCTACAGTTAGATATTTTTGGGATATGCCCTTTATTTCAATAGGGAATGGATATTCTAGGACAAAGAAAGTTCTTGCTAGTAGCCATCATCAAAGGACAAAGGACAAAGAAAGTTCTATTTCACCAAGTGGGTTGAGGTGGAATCTTTGGCCACAATCACTATGGCTAAAGTACTGAGTTTCATTTTGGAAAAAATGTTATATGTAAATTTGGTATATCGAGAGTCCTCATTTTCGACAATTTTAAATAGTTCGACAATCACGAATTCAAGGTCTTCTGTGGAAGTTATCACATAGATCATAGACCCATTTCCACTACCCACTCTCAATGTAATTATCGACCCCGTGAGAAATAATAGTAGATACCGATAGGATGAAAGTCAAACAGTTCGACGTCATGACTACCAACATAGAGCTCGAGCTACTTGAGGAGGTAAGAGGGAAAAAAGCTGTTAGGATGGCATCTTACAAGCGAATGGCCACCAAATACTTTATTCGAAGGGTAAGACCAAGAGTTTTTTAGCCGAGAGATCTCATGCTAAAGGAGGCTACAGCGGCAGGCAACCTCCGTCCAAATTCGAACCAAATTGAAGACCATACGAGGTGATTCAAAGACTTGGAAAATGACTTATGGTCTAAATGACTTGGAAGGAAAACTACTGGCAGACTTTAGAACACCCAAGCATCTCAAGAAGTACTATCAATAGATTGCAGGCAAGGATTTCAAATCAAGTGATGTCCTTTGTAAATATAGTCGATAGGGTGTTTATGAGTTTTCTTATTGTAGTATTTAACGTCTTTGTAATTATAGTCACTAAGATGATTTATTGATTTCCTTGATGTAATTCCTATTACAGCACACTCTATTGTAATTATTTAATGAAAGGTCTAAGTGGCGACGGATGATGGGGGGCTAAGGAAGAGCCAGCATAGCTGGGACGTCCCAATGTGCCTAGTGAGTCTCTAAATCTAAGAAAGTTAAATACTAGTACAGGAACTTGATTTGTTATCAATTGAAATGAGAGTTACAAACTTCCTTCAATGACTTGAGGCAGAACGGGGGATAGGTTAGCAACGAAGCCAAAATATTGGTTTGCTCGAAATTGGTCTACGTCTGATTGTGAGTTTTCAAAACTAAGAAATGGTTAAAACTTAAAATCACTAGATCTTGTACTCTACAATCTTAAATTGTTTGACACATAGAGAGATTAGTTGACTTGAGATTGCTCTACGGTCAGGTGAATAGACTTCAAAACCAAAAGTTGGTTAAGACTTTAGTTCACTATACTCAACTTTATACAAATCGATGTAGTCCAAAGGGGCTCTGCAATTCAACAGTGCCCGAGTGGTAAGGCGGCGAACAATGAAAACGAAAAATTATTTAAGGATTGGCAATTAAAATATAAGGATTGGAATCGCTACCTGCTGCTATGGTTGACTGTGCATTTCAACCGCATAGCAGTCGGTCATAGAATGATCGACGGCTGATGGTTGGACGTTATGTAGCCAGTGCATCCTTGCTAATTATCGTACCTACTAACCACTATTCAATTGAATTATAAGAGTTAGGCAGGGTAGACAAATTAACTCTCGCACACTGGCAAACGATGCCTACAAAAATCAACAAAACAACAATAATGTTACATAAAAATGAGCCCATACTCAAAACGGAGTGTGATTGTCATTCCACATCCTGGACCAGAGAAATTACTATACAATCAAAAGATAAAAATGAATAACTGGAGAAAGTGCTAAAAGATCGACAACAAAATATTATGGCAACCCGAATGTAAAATTCCTTCGTTCCAGCTTCAAGTTGTTCGCCCGAACGTCTTGGATTGAGGGGCCCCACTTTCTCTTCCTTTGCGCTGCTCCAAAAACCTATCGAAACTCGAAGGGTTGATAGAAGGGTGCTCGACTATCTACTCCTTGATCAATTTGATGGACACCACCATCGCCTTTTCCCCATATGAACTCAAGGTATTAGCATAATCGGATGACGATTTATACTTCTCCACATACGCTTCCCGGTCCTTATCATACTCCACTGAAGAATTATATCGCTCCACTACCTCATTGGGAACTCAAGCTAAAACATATCACAGGTTATAAATTTCTATCTCTTGCTCACGAACTCGGGCCTATAAAGTTTTAAGAGACTTCAAAGAAGAAACTCTCTTTCTAGTAGTGGTAAGCTTCCTTCGTTTCTCTTCTACAAGAGCTTCTAACTTCAATGATTGGTAGCAATTCGACTCAACAAGTCCAGTTTGTAAGGCTACAACCTAACAAGTAAAGAGACAAAATGATTTACAACCATTAGGCATGCTTGAGAGAATAAACCAACAAAAATGATTAAGTACAATAGGAAGCGTACCCCTTGAGTGTAGACCACAAAATCCTTTCTACGTCATCAACACTTCGCTCGGAGATTGATCTTTCACGAGTAAGTGTAACCAAAGACCTAAGCACCCTCATCTCGGTATAGCCCCGAGTAGGGGAGAATCCAAAATCTGAGAAGAGAGAATCCTCACAGTCGAACCCGACAAAATTTGAGCTGCCCCCTCTAGTCTTGGGCGGCAGAATAGCTACGACAGGCTCATTTAAAGGTTGAAATGTCTCCTCGATGGCATGACGCATTGCCTCTCCGTGAGTAGTTTTTTTCCTTTTTAATGGAACCGAAGTTAGGTCAACATCACTTTCGTGCTCGTACTCGGGTATGGAGTCCATGGTCTCCTCCAGGTTGAATCCTTTACCTACATACACAAGGTAAACTCCATAAAGCTCAGGGAACAAGAGATGAATGTGCTCACAAGTATGAAGCTTTTTTTTAATCCCATTTCTTCCCTTTTGAATTTTTTAATCCTATTTCTACCCTGAATTTTCAATCTCTGGTTGCTTCTTAGGCAAGCCATCATCCACTGTTCATTTGGTTTTGTTCAAGAGGCACTCTATATATACAAGATAGATATGATTTTTTCCCTATGGATTTACCATCAAGTATTGTCAACACTGAAAAAATAAATTTAACACGTTGTGGACACGATGCCCACGGTGCGCAGACACGAGCGGATACGGTGTCCGCACTGTATGTATACTACTCACTTGGTGTTCACATGATGTCCGTGCTGTGCAGACACTAGTCCGAAAAAAATGGATACGGGGTACACGCGCAACGTGGACTTTCAGTTGGTTTTTTTTCATCCTTCATTTTGAAACTGCAATTCTTTAGTTACTATTCATCATTCCTCTAAATATCTTCCTTTTTGTTGTTTTTTTTTTCCAATCCCTCATTTTGAGACTGCAATCTTTAGTTACTGTTCATCAATCGATTTCTCTAAATATCTTCCATACTTCTGTCCCATATATATATATACTATTCATTCAAATATTCTAGGAATTTTGGACTTCTGCCCGCCTATACCCACAATTGTTGACTCCACAACCCCATTTTCTCTTGAGGAGGCCAAAAGGTAAACGACAACTTCTTTTACACATTTTTCCCACAGCATCAAATCCAACTTTGCTACGTCAATTCTCTACCAACTACCGGGATTTTTTGTACAAACAAATCCTTCATTGAGCTTAGATAAACAATTGACACTGCAAAAAAAAAATATAGTCCTCTTTGTAACCATTGGTACAAAACTGAGAGATACGTTACAGTTTGCAACTTCTTCCACACTTTCTCTGCTTTAGCTTACAACAACTACTTTATCATTCGGTCTTCGAATTCCCCACTATAAGCATAAGAAGACTGTGAGGATTTTCACATCTGTACAGTTTAAATTCAAAAAAAGCCTTCTAGGTTGTAAGAGTTGGTACAAAACTGTGAGATAAATTACATTTTTCTGATTTGAACTTGTATGGAAGTACTCGAATAGACATCCTGAGGTATGTGTATTCCATATTCCAAAAAAAAAAACATTTAAAAGAAATGTTGTTTAAAGCATGTAACTTGCTTGCCAGTTTCATTTATTTCTATTCGTTTTTCACATATGCAATTAGGTTAAACAGGTTAATATATTTCATAGGAATCTTATTTCCACTTATGGACGGAGTTATATGCGCTAATAGCCTTCTTATTTTTTGTTGGTTGCTTTCAGCCTCAACTATTCCATAACTTAGCATATTGTTGTCATGGATATTCCAAATACATGTTCTGATGGAGTTACTGCTCTTTTAAACTTTGAAACAATGTCCTGTCCCAACAACAAACTAAAGGCAAAGAGAGCGGTGAAAACGACTTCGCACTGGACGCACTGATCATTATGTCATCCGGACATAATAATTCCAGTCGTGTGCGAATGTAGTATCCTACAATGAATTATGATTTCCAAGATCTTAAGGCTTCTACTTCAAACCAAAATTCTCATAATATTTGTAGCTCTACATTCCAAAGTGGTTTTAATATATTAAACATACCGACCACTTCATATGTATTACCTACATGCAATACTTGTAAACATTGTGGTGAAATAAAATTTTACAGGGAAAGCAAATGCTTGTGTTGCTCTGATGGAAAAGTTTATCTTTCTATACCCGATTTACCCGCTGAACTATGCAACTTATTTACATCCAAAGAATCCAAAAATATGGAATTTAAGAAGCTTACAAGAGGATATATACAAATGTATTTACACATTTAGGGTTCAAGGGCAAATATACTATTATGTAAATAAACTTATCCCACAAGACAATAAGCCTTCTTATATTTAGTTATATTTTTATGACACAGACAATGAACTTAAAAACCATATCGAAATCTCAGAAAACTTTGTTCAACATACCTTGATTGTTTGAATTAAAATTTTGAAGGTAAATCCATATAATAGATTTTTTAGATCTTTAACTAATATGCCAAAATTTCAAGGCCATGAAATACACATAAGATGTGCTCCAGGATTTGATCAATGCGTCTATAACACTCCTATAGTATCTCAAGTAGCTGATGTATGGGTCGAAGATGATGAGAATTCTAATGTTTGCGTCCGTGATATTATTATATATGGTCATTGTGATGATGCACATAGAGTTCATTATTATTACGGTTTCTATGATCCTTCACAATATCCATTACTTTTTCCATACGGAAAATCTGGTCGGCATGAAGGGATTAGGAGATGCACAACGACATCTGTTCAATCTACTTCTGAATTTAATGCTATACCTTCAACAGTGACTTTGAAGGAATTGGGAGATGCACGACAACCTCTGTTCAACCTACTTCTGAATTTGATACCATACATTTAACAGTAACTTCTGCAGCTAAATGTATTGAACACGAGAATGAAGGTTTGTAAATAAATTTTGTTCTACATTTCACTCATTTGTAACCTGCACATGTTATAAATGAATGATCACTTTTTTTGTAGTGCTTCTTGGAACAAAGCAACGATCTCAGGTTTCTTGCTGAGAATATTATTCATACAAATTGTAAACTCTACCTTCCAGTAAGTCTGTTTTGCTTCATAGTAGTAGATTGCTTCAGCAATATATTGTAGACATGTATGTTAAGATTGAAACTGCAAGAATAGACTATTTTCGTAATAACTAAAACAAATTCGAGCAGAATTTTACCAGGGTATTATAGATAGCGTTCAAAATAGAGAGACGAGAATTTGCAACGTTGGAAGAAAATTTATTTTGCCACGGTCTTTTACATGTGGTCCTAGAGATATGCAAGGAGATATATGGATGCAATGTCTATTGTGCAGCATTATGGAAAATCAGATATATTTTTGATTATTACATGTAATCCAAATTAGTTAGAGATTAGGCAAGAACT
>CAIGRS010204049.1:0-10080 GCA_903798395.1 Fraxinus floribunda | reverse complement strand
ATGCATGAAATAAATCACCAAACTCACACAATTATAATGCACTATAATCATAGAAAAAATAAAATCATATAAATCA
Source organism: Fraxinus floribunda (assembly GCA_903798395.1). NCBI lineage: Eukaryota > Viridiplantae > Streptophyta > Magnoliopsida > Lamiales > Oleaceae > Fraxinus > Fraxinus floribunda. Next base: position 10,004 of record CAIGRS010204049.1, on the reverse strand, counting down.
TTCAAATATTCCAAAACATGTTTTTGATGTCAAGAATGTAAAACTAAGAATTAAAATCATAATACAAAGTTCATCGTTCCCTAGCACAAATTAATCTAGCTTAGCATGGTGGAGAAAAGAAAATCTGAAAAATAGATGAAGAACGATATCACTCCGATTAATTTTCAATTGAATCTTCGTGTTCTTGTAATTGATTTTCACGTTCTTGCCTCTTTTCTCTCTAAAAATCTTGATAAAAACTCTCTCTCTCTCTCTCTCTTTCACTTTTGGACGGCCCTAGAGTTTTAAAAACTCACCCAAGATTCGTTTCCATAAGAGTTCTATTGAAATAAGGAAACCAGAATTTTCTCCTCCGAAATGGCCTGGGAGCCCTTACAGTACAAAATGGGGAGGCCTCCCAGTACAAATATTTTGTTTCTGTTGATGATTTTCAAGTTGGGGGACCTCTCAACAATTATGCCTGGGCGACCTTGGAGGTTGCCCAGTTATAAATTTTTCCCGAATTTTCTTTTCAGCCATTTTCTTCATTCTTTCTTCTATCTTGGTCATCTACATCAAATTATTTCAATTTTAGTGCTTCAACTTTTACTCAAATGCATATTAGTCCCCAAACTTCCATCAATTGGCCGATTTATCCTTCTTTCTTTTCCAATTACTTAGAAACATGTTCAAAATTGAAATAAGATAAAAATAACCTAAGTTAAATAACATACAATAATAAAACGACACAACAATTTAGTAAAATGGCCCCAAATAAGTGCACAAAGATGCACTTATCAATCTTCCTTCATTTTTCATTTGGATCTCTTGACCATCATCAATGTCATGATAAATTTTGAAAAGAGATTTATCATAATACACATGGATGGTTAGACATGTATTATACCACCAACTCAGAATCGTATTGATTTCGCTCACCATAGCGATAATCTCATTAATAGAATTCACTTGTCCTTTCCTTCTTTTGTTGCTTTTTGTGCCTGCAATCTCTTGCATAGTAGCCTGGTTTTCCACAAACATAGCAAGGCCTTTTGGACTTGATTTTGAACTTCCATTGATCGTTTTTAGGACCAAGAGGTTTCTCTATCTTCTTGTACTTGTTGGAGTCATCCACTTTGTCCACATCATTAGCTTTTGAAAAACCTCATAAAAACTTTCAGTTTTATCTCTTGCCATTGATTCTTCCTCTATGCGAAGATGTTTTTGAATGTATTCCAAAGTGAAGTCTTCGAAATTGTGAAGAATATTCTTCATATATCCTTTCCAAGTCCCTAGGAGCTTAGCAATAATTGCTCCTGCATGAAAGTATTCGGGAAATTCGATTTTCACTGCTTTTAATTTGTTAACAATGACTTGTAATTCATGTACTTGAAGAAACAAAGGAATATTATCTAACATTTTTGAAATCAAAGTATTTAGATATAAGAAATTTCTTGGTACCTTCCTCCTCGGTCTTATATTTGTTTTCAAGTGTATCACATATTTCCTTTGCCTAAGTGGTGTTATTGTAGAGATCATACAACCGATCTGAAAGAGCATTTAGGATGTGACTGAGACATATCAATTTGTCCTCTTGCCTCTTCTTTCTCTCGGTACGAACTTCTTCCTTATCTTCTTCGGTTGCATCGGCAATTGGTTCCAAGTTTGGATCAAGTAAATAGAAGATCTTTAACGCTGTTAGAAGGAATTTGAGTTTGTCTTGCCATTTTGTGATGTTTGATCCTTTAAACATATCCAAGCGCACCAGATCTTGATTCATCAATTTGATGGTAGCCAACGTAGTTTCCGTCTCCATCACATTAAAAGGCAATTATTGTTTTTAGATTATTGGAAATATCAAAGAGGAGAAGAAGGAGATGGAAACAAGAAATGAAGAATAAAGCTCGAACACGTATGTGATACGTTGTCCCAAAAATAATATTTGCCTCTTTTAGTATGCTTTTAGGATTTCCAACAAATAGTTTAGAGGATTGACAAGCCTTTAAAAAAGAAGCACAAGAGAAAAAATGATTCTTTATAGTCGAACTTGTTGAAAACTTGAAGAAGGTTTGAATATGTATTAGAATGGGGAAAAATCAAGTGTAAAATGAATGATGACATCTTATTTTGTTTTCTTATATTTGGAATTGGAAATCTATCACCTATTTATAGATTTTTAAAATTTCACATGAAAAGGCTCTAACACTCGGGAAAAGTTCGGAACTTTCCACCAGAAGGCACTAGAAATTCAAATAAAAAAAAATCAGCTCAACAGCTAAATTTTTGAATCAGCGTACGCATGGTAAAAGCAAAATTACTTCTGTTTTCTGCAAACAAGGTCTTGCTTACACATGTCCATTTAACATGTGCTTACGCTTGGTTAAACAGAAATTACCTAACATTGCCTTTCAACTTCACCCAACCTTATCGTCTAATTCATCATTAATTCATTCACATTTCAACCTTAAAAAGGGCCCAAATTTTGAACAACAAACAATTATATAACACAAAAATCACTGGAAATAAAGTCCCTAGTAACCGGAGTGAATGGGCACTGCATGAAAACGTGGGTGAAAGTCTCGGCCTGCTCCCCACATAGGCTGTATTTAGAGGCTAACTAGACCCCCTCTGACAGAGTAAATTTTCCGTTTTGAGACTTTACCATGTAATATACGTACGACGGGAAATATATGGCGTCCAAATCGTACGTCCCCACCCCACTCCACAATCTCAATAAGCTTCCATGAAATATACATCCCGTTGAAGATGCTGTCCAAATTAGTTCATCAGGAACATTCAGGATAGGAATGCTTTGCTCAATCAAGGCCAAAACGTATGGAAATCGACCCCTGAAATCCATAGATAAATGTCAGCACTTAGCATAGTTAACATCCAACACTGATGCCATAAAAACTATAAATCTGATACAATCTGTACGCTGTGGCATTCTGAACTAAATCCGGCAGGCCTAACCAAAATCAAGTGTTGAACAGGCTCAGGATGCTATGAAAAACAATTAAATTTGACGTCAAAATGGAAAGGCAATCACTTTTAGGTAGTGATAGTCGATATTTATTTCACATGGAAAAATATTACCTCGAGGGCATATTTAACAGCAACTTTTCCTCCGAAGTAATGTCCATAAAGTTGTTTAAGATATTTTGCCTTGCACAAGGACTCGGTTTCTAAGTTCATGCATTAGAAATGCTATTGTTTTCAACTCAAAGATGAATTTCGCTTCATAGCTTGCAAAAACTAATTAAGTGAAGCTTTTGCAACTGTCAACCGACGAACTTATCGCGACCGGATAGCAAATAAATATGAAATGACTAAATTCAGGGTCGACTATATGAATTTCCCCAAACATTAACCATAAGTCCACAATATAATAGATGACTCAAGATGGAAATTTCATTAACCCAAGCTAATCAATAACAATGACTTAGAAATGTCTAGCAAGTAAATCAAAATTCTGGAAACGAAGTTGCATCACGAGATCATAACCCAACCCCTCTTTGCTATCAAATGTAAACTTGGTAATAAACCTCAACTCATTGCTCAGGGATCTAAACCACTGGGTTTTCGATCCTGGTGGACCCGACCCTATATTGAACTACTCTTGTTCATACAAAATACTAGTACAATTAAGCTCATTTGTCAAAAACAGTTTAACACTCTCATTGACCCACACTCGCATGCGTGTGGGACCTGCATGGGAACCATGTGAATAAAAAATTCTAAAAAAATGCTTCATATTGTGAGTATACTGTCAAGAAGGGTGTCACCCCTCTCTGATAGCATAGCATGATTGGTCCTGCTAAGTGGTACCACAAAACTAGATAATCGCAAAACTAAAATTAATGAATGACAGGTAATAGTCTTTCAATTTCGTATACTTTACAACAGCAACTCTGCGATTGCTCGTTATCCCAACTTTACATGACATGTTATATTATTAATTATTTTGTCGCTTCTGTTCGTGCTTGCATTCCAGCCTGTTTTGTCTAGCCAATGTGCTAGACATTTCTACCTTCATTTGATTTAGCTAAAAATCAATTTTTACTAAATTTGGATACAAGTTAATAAAAATATGCGATTGAAAATAAATTTTAAAAAATAAAATTCGAATTCAATTTAAAACCATCCATCAAGTGAAACCAGCTTCACCACGTCTATAACATAGACTGAGTGCTCGTTCGATTGGCACATCATGACTGGCTTGTGAAAAATTTAATTTTTTACTATTGGCCTAATATTCTAAAACAAATTTTGAAAAAGAAAAAAATCTAATTTAGTCCACGCATTTCATAATTCTCTATTCTGTCGAAACCAACAATGCAAGTATTATATTAATCCCTTTTGCTGTTCAAAATAAGTTATTTATTTACTTCAAAATATAAGTAAACAAAAATTTACTTAAAAAAGTAATTCATAATTGTTTTTAAACTTCGCCAAACATGCTCTAAGACCTCAATCACAACACTGGAGATTTAAATCTAGAATGGGCAATGCAATTGTCCAAATATTAAGCAAATCTTAGTATTCATAGTAAATGGGAAACCACAAATATTTTGGAGAATGGAATCAAAAATATATTCAACAGATTCATACATAACACCAAGAAAATCTAAAATATTTGTCCTTTCAAAATATATCATTACAGAACTATTTGAGAACTTTATTCCTGAGAAGACCAAACTCCTCATCTACAATCTATCATCAGTGCAATATCAACAACCCACACTTTCTCATGCTAAGCAATTGCCAAGCACATATAAAGTTTCAAAAGAAAGAAAGAAAGAAAAAAACGAAAAAAAAAAACAAAAACAGCCACATCCAAACTATCATTTTGAATCGGGGAAAACATAATTTAATATGAAGTTGATAGTAATAAACCATACTTCTCAAGCCAATTGTTGTCTTCTAGTCTGCCCTTGACTGACCAGCTCGAGAAGAGAGGATGATGCCAACAATAAGGCCATAAAGAGCCAGAGCTTCAGCGAAGATAAGAATAAGAATCATCCCAACAAAGAGCTTTGGCTGTTGTGCATTGGCTCTGTGAAAGACAATAATAAGGTAAAAAGTAACTACTATGATGTGTCCTGACCCAAAGAGACAAACAGGCAACCACAATGAATGAAATTGATAGTCTTTTTTAAGAATATAGTGGATCGATTAAACTCTGGATAGATGGAACCACAAAAACACACACAATTTCAATCATAAACACCATAAACACGACAAAATAAACAGTTCCCAATAAGTTAGGGATCGGCTATAGGAATCAATTTCCATCACTCTATATCTATTGAAAAATATAGAAAGCCCCACTTCACTAAATTTCAGAAGTAAAGGATTACTCATGCAAAATAGACTTTATGAGATGCTTAAATGCCAAAAATCTTGGAAGACAGAGAGAGAGAGAGAGAGAGCAACCTGAACTTCACACATGAAAGCAAGTAGAAAAGTATTCAGCAGAAGCTCCAAATAACATACTAAAGACTCGCAGGGTTAGAGGATCTCCAGTAGCCTCTACATTAGCCACATACTCATTATTTTAGAGAGCCCATCACTTTTTAGGAGTCCAACAAACTATCTATAGGTAAAATTTAAAATAAAGAGTAGATTTGACTCTCTAAATGTAGATTGCCAAATCAACTCTCTATATAATAATTTTAGCACTTTCATTTATTATTTCACAATTTTCCATGCATTTCTTTCAAATCAAAAAGAAAATGATGAAATGAAAAAGGGGAAGCTAAGTAAAAAAGTTGGGCCATAATTGTTTATGCTAAAAACAAAAACAAAAACCAAAACCAAAACCAAATCCAAAATTAAATATAAAGAGCGTTGTTGGACTTGTATAAAAAGTTCCACTCTTGATTTTGAAATATATTTCAAGATGCTCCTTTAATAAAAATGTTCTTTATTTTAAAGAGCATATCTTTCATATAATGAGCATTTCGAAAAATTTATGTAAAATCAAAATAGAGAATGGAAAGTCCAACAACACTCCCTATATAGCTATTCCTTATTTTGCTTATTCCCCTAAATAATTATGAACCCTTTGCTTTTCCTTTTCTTTACTTGTTTCTCTTCAAAGAAGTGCACATGAAGTTGTGAAATAACAGTTAAAAGCAATAAAATTTATATATAGAGAGTGGTATTGACTCTCTTAAGCAAATCGATCCATCAATTGTGTATGAAGTTTATGGTTTCTATTGGTGCATATCCAATCACTTGAATTTAAGATGAGAAGCAATTCTCCTTTGGTAGCAAATGATTATCTATTAAGCGGAGATCATCTTATTTCAATTTTAAATCCATAAAAATGAAGCTCTCACCCTGTCAAAAATGGACTAAAAGGGTCAGCTACCCACTTAACTTTCCTAATTAAATACCATTACTAAATATGTGGATGTCATTGTGAAAGGCATATTACAGGATAATTCATGGGTAGAGCCAAAAGTGTGTAGTGTGAACAATACAAGCTACCAATAACATTGATTAAGTGAAGAGTCAAAACCACTCTTTATTTTAAGTTTTAAAGATAAAGAGTTTGTTGTACTATTTAAAATGAGGATGGGCTCTTTATTAGAGGATATGACTAATAAAAACCTCTTCGAGCATCTAAAAGAATCTCTTTAAATGCAAAATGCTCTCTACTTTAAAGAGCCAACTCATAAAATTAAGCTCCAATAGATTCTTTAATAACTTTTTAAAAAAGAGAGTAGATTTGGCTTTCTACCTTCGGAGAGCCAACTCACTCTTATTTGTATTTTATAATGCTTGCATTTAAGAAATTGCAATATTCAAAGGTCCAATTCTCAAATTATAATTCAATATTTTAGCTATTGACATCTAAAAAAGTATATATAAATAAAAAAAATGAGGAAAAAACAATAAATAATTGCTGGAAAATTGAAATAAAGAGCTAAAAAGAGTTTTTTGGTGTGTATAAAAGATTTTATTATTTAAATTTAAAGATACTCTTTATTATATACAACAAGCTCTTTAAAAATAAAGATGCTCTTAGAGTTGCTCTTTATTTATTTTTTTGATAGGTAGAGTTGCTATTTATTTAAAGAGCATATGTTTAATATAAAGAGAATATTGATGAAATTTTGAAAATAAAGAGTGAAAGTTTTTGATAATTCCAACTATTTGATATTTTGAAAATAAAGAGTGAAAGTTTTTGTATAATGCCAATAACTCTCTTTATATTTATTTATTTTTCCATAAGAAATTTACTCTACTCTCTTGAGAGCATTAGAAGTATGATATAAAGAATTAAAGTTTGAGTTTGGCTCTTTACTTTTGGAGAGTCAAATTCACTCTTCATTATATAATTTAAATATAGAGAGCTTGTTGAAGCATCAAAATGAAGATTGAATCTTTAAAAAAAAATGAATTGAGCTAATAAAGACCCTATTGGAGATGCCCTTGCAATTTACATAATAATGCAAACGTAAAATACAGCAAAACTGTGAAAGACAAAAATAGAACAATAAAGTATATGAAAACAAACCACCAGACACCAAAAGCATTACGAATCATTCCTCCACGGACCAAAACAAGAAGCAATTTGCTGTTTGATAAGAGAACTGGCAATCAAACAGCATATTTGATAGCAACATTTACACTAATTCAAACGCTAGATCCAAACAATCACACAAATCAAGTAAGCGCCACAACAAAAAACACATTGCAAGGGTCAACTTGGAGGGCACATCATAGATTAGATCCAAAAGTACAAGAAGAAAAGGGGGATAAATTCCTGCAGACATGCACAATCGACCTAATTTATCTACCATGTCCAATTTATAAACTACATGATACATCTAATACGAATTATCTACAACAGATAAATTAAGTCGTTAAACCCAATCTGCCAACATATGTTGAGGGAAGTCAAAAGGAATTTACCTAACACCAGCATCGCCAACAATACCGATGGCCATACCAGCAGAAAGGCCAGCGAGACCACAAGCGAGACCAGAAGAAAGGTGAGCATATCCATCAAACAAGTAGTAAGACTTAGCTTTAGGATTAATTCCAGTACTGATAATCACAGCAATAATCAATCCATAAATACCCAACACTCCAGCCATAACTACTGGCACAATCGACTTCATCACCAGCTCCGGTCGCATCACACCCATCGACGCCACTCCAACGCCGCTCTTAGCCGTACCGTACGCCGCTCCCATACCTACACACGGAAGAATCAATTAAGTGATTACATTTTACACTTAGGTCTGGAAATTGAATGAATTGGTGGATATTGAAAGGTACAGGAGAAGACTAGAGCGGCAGCGGCGCCGAGAAAGCCGAAGAATGGAGCCGTTTCATCGCCGCTGAAAGTCGATGACATTGTTTCGAATTCGGATCGGTGGAATGTGTTGAACTTCGGAGCGAGAGGGTTCTTTGATTGAAGTCCTTAGCATATGCCGGGAGACACAGGATTTGTTTGGCTATGTTCATAAACCGTTTCATTTTAGGGAAAAGTTCAGGCCCAAATTTTGCGAAATACAATATTTTCTTTCATTTTTTCAATAAAACATTATGAAATGATGAATACATCCTTATCTTTAAATAAAATAAAAATAAAAATTAACTACAATCGTAATTTTAATTTATTTAAAAAAGTGCAAACGAGCTCCAAATAAATATTTGATGGTGTTGGGGGTGGTTGGGGTAAGAGGAAGATTGGGTAGGTGGGAGTGAAAGAGATTTTTTTCCCCCCTTAAATTTTAGTTTTTAAATTATTTATTTGGAATTCGTTTGCAATTTTTTGAAAAATTTGGAATTACTATTACATTTAATTCTTTATTTTTTTTTCTTTTATTTAAAGAATGGTACATTCATCATTTCACAAGATTTTATTGTGAAAATAAAATAATATTATATTCCGCAAAGAAAAGTTACATCCAATGTTCGGGCATCTATGTAGGTTTTCCATCAAAATGAAAGAATATAGGATATTCCACATTAGATACAAATGTCTAAGAGAAATTTTACGCCAATGCTTTATCTATTGATCATTTTGATTTATTTATATAAAGAGTTTAAAACTTCAATCTAGTGTGTTGGTCTTAACATTCAAGGGACGACATCTATAGACAAGAATCCCTCAGTTGAAGAATTAATTCAATTAACATCACTACAATAATTTTAAATAAATTCTACATTGATTTGCAGTTCGATTTTCATTTTAAAGAGAGTTCAAAAAATATTTGCTAATCTTAGTAATTTGTAATGCTCTCATTACAAGACGTGGTCATTATATCTAATGAGACAAGTGTCGAAAAATCACTAACACCTGTGTGAAACATTTTAGGGAAAAAGTTTAACTCTAACCTTAAACTTATAACTAATGGTGCACTTCACTCGTCAAGCAAGAAATGAAAATTAGCCATTGATGCGTGAAGAAATTATTTTGTGTGGCTATGAACTCATGTGGGCATTGCTTTGTTCCAAGCAAGTAGCCTTCAAGATTATGCCCTTTAATCATTGGCATAATCATGTTCTTCCATAACAAGAAATTATTCTTGTCTAGTTTTACTGCAGGAGNTTTGTGTGGCTATGAACTCATGTGGGCATTGCTTTGTTCCAAGCAAGTAGCCTTCAAGATTATGCCCTTTAATCATTGGCATAATCATGTTCTTCCATAACAAGAAATTATTCTTGTCTAGTTTTACTGCAGGAGTTTGGGTGAGATTCATTCCAAAAGGTGAAGCTTGAATTATACCAGCTTGAACCGCAGGTACTGAACTTGGAGAAGTCTGATCACTTGTATCGGTGTTGGCCATTTTAAGGCTCTGATACCAAGAAAGAAAATTGAATATTATATATCAAAAAGTGACAGAAGAATTACAATTCTAATATACTGAAGCTTGCCTTATATACACGTTAAACCTATACACACAAATTACATATAAAGGGAATATTCTATTTTGCATAACAGCTATATTGACAGCTGGCTAACAAATTATATTCCTCCAAGGACAGAGCAACCGTGTTGT
>CAIGRS010204044.1:0-11954 GCA_903798395.1 Fraxinus floribunda | reverse complement strand
AATGTGCTAATTGAAAACTATATTGTAATAAAATGTATGTAATTTTTTTTTTTCAATATGTAAAAATTATCATCTTATCACATTTTCTAACCCCCACTACACAACTTCATTCCATACACGAAAATCAAAATTCTTTTCGGAGGCACCTGACCGTTCAGGCCGATCATAATCGGAAGCGTTGCCCCATAACCCACACGAGCCGAGCTACCCTTGACTCTCGCGACTTGACCGGTCAAATCGATCACTGCTAGGACGTTGTCCCCGACCCCCACGAGGGGCGCTACCCCTTCAACCCCTACGAGGGGCTCTGTACATATGTTCTTTAATGTCATTGTACTAATAATAGTTAATAGTTAATGTCATCCTTTTTATTAACATAATTCATTTGTTTTAATATTTTACTCAATCTGCAAAAATTCCTACATCTCATGATTGAAATATTAGAACTGTTAATATATTATTTTCCTTTTTGAATTAGTGAAGAATTTTGTCATTAAATTAATGTTACATGTATTGGAGTCTCAAATACAATTTTTCCTTTGAATGGAATCCTCAAATTGTTTTCTATTTATACGTCAAGTTCGTAAATAAGACTTTTATAGATCCAATTATCGAATTAACGTGCAACACCGCCCACTAGTACAAGTGTAAAGTTGGATGGTACGATGAATCATGACCACCTGATTGTATAAAATTGAGTGAGTACTGATGAATTTAACCCTCAAGATCCACTCTTATGAATCTCACAATTGAGTATTGGATCTTTGGAAGTTTTCCAGGTGTCTTCTTCTTCAACGACCTCTTTCTCAGAGACATAGAAAGAGAGACCGGTGGGAAAGAGAAAATCATACGAATTAAGAGGAACAAGAATTAGAATAAATATATGGAAAGCATACCGGGTTGGCAATTACTTTTTCTAGGCGGAATAGCAACATGGATTGTGTTTTCTTCAATTCTCAATGTGACCCAGAAACTCAGATCTCTTACACAGCCATGGGTCTCTCACTATGTATTGTCTGGTACTTCCATTGTTCTCAAGATCCAGGTTTGAATATGCGGGCTTTGTTTATCTGAAGAATATGCATTGAAAGATTGATTTTTATGGGGCTTTTGAATGATTTTGATTTGATTTTGTTGAGTCCTGCAGAAATACGAGCATAGATATTTGGATGCGTTCTTTTCTGGGTTGTCTTGTGTAGTTTCTGTGCCTTTCTACACTGCCTTTCTTCCTTTGCTCTTCTGGGTTTGTTCTCTATCAAGCCCTCTCTGATCTACATTTGTGTTTGTTTATGTGTTTCTCATATTGACCACGATAGATCTATTAAAATTATTTGTTGAGGGAATTAATCATTAATTTCTTAATTATATATTGTAGAGTGGGCATTGCAAATTGGCTAGGCAGATGACTCTTTTAATGGCCTTCTGTGATTATATGGGAAATTGTATAAAGGTACTCTCTTTCTCCCTATTTTAATAATCACGTATATAATTATCTATTTCCATGCGTAGATTGATTTCAATCCTATTCTGCAATTTTGTTTTAACCGTGTTTCGTAGGATGTGGTATCAGCACCCAGACCAAGTTCACCACCTGTTAGGAGAGTAACGGCCACCAAAGATGAGCAAGATAATGCAATGGAATACGGATTACCTTCTTCACATACTCTTAATACTGTCTGCTTATCAGGGTATGGAGATTCTCTCCCTTCTTTTTCTTGTAGCTTTATATGCTTCTGGTTGAACTTTGATATAACTAGCTAAACAATCGTAACGCATTCGAGATGCATATTGTGCTGACTTTAAGTCGTTTCTCCTTGAGAGTGTACATGAAATACTTTTATGAAAACCACACATTGTGAGGGTGTATATGAACTACTTATGCAATGGTCATAAATGCAGAGTTATAGTATAGCTACATTTTTCGTGCAATTAGTTTCATTGTCCATGCAAGAAATGCATGTGTTTCTGAGCCAATATATGGTTCTAAATGTTAAAAAAACTGTTACAGTGTTCTAGTTTAGCCAATTTGAGCTTTAGAAATCAAAACCGTAAAAAATTGTTACAATGTTCCACTTTTAGCAAATTTGAGCTTTAGAAGTCAAACTCCGTGTCTACTAGGACAGGATTTATCTCGTTCTTTAGCTTTTCAATGCTTTACATAAACTTAAATCTTGAGTTTTGTTTGGGCAACCAGGTACTTGTTACACTACATATTGTCCTACACTGGAAGTGATGATGTCAGCACAGAATTAATGGGGTTTTCCTTGGTTTGTTTGGTTGTTGGTCTTATTGGTGTGGGTAAATATCACTTTATTCCTTACGTTTTTCACTTCTCTTTTATTCTATTTATAATTCACTATTTAGCCTGTTCTGAAAATTTGTTATCTTGCAGGAAGAATTTACCTGGGGATGCACAGCTTGATCGACATTATTGGTGGTCTAGCTCTTGGATTGGGTATCCTGACATTTTGGCTCTCTGTTGACAAATACATAGATGATTTTGTAGTTTTAGGACAAAAGGGTAAGGTTGCATGGCCTGCGCTACATGTCATCTTTGAGTCGCAAATGTTGCTGTCTTTATCTTAACTCATGTCATGTCACGTCACTTGTGCTTGTGGATACTCTAGAAAGGTGGCAGAGTGGCTTCCTTATTTAATAAAACCATAGTATTCTTTTAATTTAGTAGTGAGTGTAACATTAATATCTGATATTGGGAAACTAATGATTTGTGACAAAGTCTTGCCAACTTGGTAAAAGCGTAACTACCTATTGGCAGAGCTCGATACGCTAAAGAGTAAATGTGTAGTTACCTATTAGCTGTGAGCTAATAGGTAACTTTTAATTTCTCTTACATGAACAATGTTTCCTTATTCTGCTAAAAATAATTGGCCATTACCTTGCTATAACCGGTAGTTATGAAGACTTGTTTTGTTACCTCATCTTTTTTTGATGCCCCTCTTCTTCCATCCCGACTGTCAAACGACATCGCACTTCTTCCATTTGCATTTCCCAGCTGAACATGCATAAGTTATGTATGCTATTATCTCTCAGTTTATCTACCGTAGGTATCTGCTTAACCTTCCAATGAACGTGCGTAGCAACCATGTCCATGAATGTATTTATTTCTAACTGAAATATATTTTGTTTTTGTGCTGATTTATCTTAGAATTGTAGTTCTACTCTTCCTATAATGTTGATATGTTTTCTCTTAAGTTGATTTGCTTTCTTTCTTACAGTCTGTATAATCTTCCTTAAATGTCATACAGTATACCTATTGAATTATATTCTTATACACTTTTCGAATATTCCACTCTGCTTAGTTCCAGGCCGTCTGAAGATGTCCTTTTCATATCATCCAGTACAAAAGGTGTCAGTTGCATTGGTGATCAGTTGAAGTGTGTCATGTTAGCAAACGTTAGCCTATTGAATTGAATGTTCTCTAGTACAGCATCAAAAGCATTTAGGAGCAATAAAGTAGAACTGAAATACCAAAGATCTGAAACTCTTGGATTTTGAACTTCTTGGAAATAGTAAAAGTAAGCTAAAAAAAATTACGATACAATTCAAGCTTTTATTGAAGAACATGGTGCCATGGTATAATCATGTCCGGAGTAGTTTTATCAGTTGGATGTGTCCTTCGGTACTTGGTGTGCCTTGCCTTTATTGATTATAATCTTGAAGTATTTGATGTGTCTTTGATGCCTTCATATCCCTTTGTTGCAGTTACATCGTTCTGGGTTACTCTTAGCTTCTTGTTACTCTTCGCTTACCCTACGCCAGAGCTTCCAACTCCAAGTTTTGAGTATCACACAGCCTTCAATGGTGTTGCCTTGGGCATTGTAAGCATATTTTTGCAGCTTTTTAATTTTGAAGCTGTATTCAATTTTCAAGTTAGTCGTTTGTGTTAGCAGCGATAATGTTGCCACTGCAGGGAGAACTAATTTGTATTTTGCATGTTTCTTTTCATGTCTTGACATTAAAATTTTCTTTTGCTAAATGATATGAAACATGAATGGACATCCAATTTTTTGAGATATGCGAGTTTCATGACTTGAATAACTTTTTCCAGGTAATTGGGATACAGCAAACGTACCACCAGTTTCACCACGAAAATGTTGCACGCATCATGACCTCTCAACTTAGGCTTCATGCTTTTGTGGGAAGAATGCTTTTGGGAATCCCAACAATACTTCTCGTGAAGTTCTGTAGCAAGGCGCTCGCCAAATGGATTCTTCCCATTCTCGCTTATACTTTGGGAATCCCAGTAAGATCAACTAGCTATATACCAGCATTAAATAGTGCTGGTAAAAAGTCAGATATAAAGCAGTCCGGCTATGTCCAAAAACTGCTTTTTTTCTCAAAGCAGACCTCATTTGATGTTGACACAGGCACGAGGCTCCTTCAGTATGCTGGTCTTGCCTGGTCTACAGTTGACCTCGTTCCCTCTCTATTCTCTCACCTAGGCCTGTGATGCTTGGTTTGTGTCTTTTTCATAAAGGAAATATCTTTTTTCTTTAGTAATTTTTTTTTTCTTTTTCATTTTTCGTTTTTCGGATTGTGAGGTGGGGTTTGCTATGTTGGGCAGTAAATAGAAAATATTGCTGCTATTTTTGTAGGTCTATTGTTTAGAATCATTCTGAACTTCGATGTATAATATGCGATTATAAATGAAGATGATTGACTTCTGGGGTTCTGCTACTGTTAATATGGTAGACTTGGCTGATCCATACAGCGTTTGGGAAATTCTTAGAGGGGAACGCTTCTTGTTGTGGTACTTCTGATTCCAATAAATGATGTTTTCTTTTATTGTTTGGATTTGAGGAAATAATTTACGCTTACTAGCTTTGGCATTTGATCATAACATTGACTACCTTGGAAACTGAATTCATGAAATTTTGAGACAAGCATGAAGCCTAAGTTTTCTTGAAGTTCAATGTAGAACGGAGGAAACTCGGGCGGTTATGATGGTTAGGAAGTCTTCTATTTGTTCCATCTTATAAGAAATTACAGTAGTTAGGAAGAGAAATAAGGCAGCAGTTCGTTTGCATTTGGCTGCAGAAATTAACCACAATTATTTCGGCAGAAGCCACATTAGTTTCGCAATGATCTACCCTTCGTCACATGCCTCCTTAATCATGGAGTGGTCATTAGAGAAGAAATCTTTCCATTCTATGTTCTCATCATCAATCCCGAACTGATGTATTTCCTCCTTTGACATAAATAGTAAGAAAAACCTAACTTGATGGGCTTAGGCCAACCTGCTAGTACAAACCCAATAATAAGAAACATGAATAATAAAGTCCAATAACAACAAATAAATCCCAATGTCTCGATGATGTTCGCATCAACTCTCCCGAGATGGAAGAGAACTCGACCCCGTTGAGTGGATAAGGCAGAAAAGGCTGCAATCAGTCGCCCAACCATAAAATTAAGGGTTGGACGAGCTTGCTACGACGTCCATAAAAGCGTGTCAGCGGTTATCTGAATCTGGTGTCCCTACAAATATCCCCTAGATGCGTGGAAGAAGAACTAGGCAAAGGAAGACCCTCCTGACTCCGATAGAGCTCCAATAAGTCTGGGTCAAGCTGCGTAGTGTCTCTCTAGTAATCCATGTACAATCAGACTCAGGTCGATCAACCTAACGAACAAGGAAGCATCGAACCTCTCCATCTTTAGTCACACAATTTGTTAATCTAAAATAGCAAAAATTTTATCTTTGTGTGCTGGGAAATGTGGTATTGGGTTAGATGTGGCAAAAGATTCAGGGTCAAGGTCTACAGATGGAGGTAGAAGAGGATCATTGGAGGAATTAAAATGGCCTTTATAAGCATCTAAGTCCTCAACATTGAAAGTAGGATGATAATCAAGATGTAGCGGAAGATCAAGAACATATGCTTTTAGGCCAACTTGCGTTAAAGTTTTAAAAGGACTAGCGTTACGAGCTTGCAATTTGGAGGCGGATCCATGTAGACGCCGCTCCGGTCTAATTCGAATCATAACATAATCCCTAATATTAACTCAACATGTCTTTTATGTAAATCAACTCGAAGTTTATATGATGTATTACTAGTTTCAAGTTGTTTATTGATCTCGATATGCAAGTCATGAAGATGTTGTGCAAATGCTTCAGCTCACATAAACACTCGAGCATGTGAGAACATCGTAATGAGATTTAAAGGCTTCCTAGGCTTAAAATCATGAACAACTTCAAATGGATTCTTACATAACGATCGATTCATGGAACTATTATATGCAATTTGAGTTACAGGAAGAATCAAATCTCAATTTCTAAGATTTTCTTGGACTAGACATCTTAAGAAATTAGCAAGAATAGAGTTAACCACTTTTGTTTGACCGTTAGCTTGCAGGTGAAGCAGTAGAAAATTTCAATTTTGTACCAACATTTTACCACAACGTTCTTCAAAAGTAACTAGTGAACCGAACATCCCTATTGACATAATGGTTTTAGGAAGACCATATAATTTGAGGATTTCAGTAAAATATAACGTAGCAACCCTGGACGCATCGAAGGTTTTACTGCAAGGGATAAAATGAGTCATTTTTGATAAATGATCGACTACTACAAAAATAAAATCATGCTTCTTCAGGGTAGGTGGAAGTCCTAGCACAAAATCCATACTCACATTTTGCCAAGGGCAATCAGGAACGGAAAGAGGTGTGTATAAACTAGTGTTTTGCCTTTTCTTCTTAGCCAACTGACAGGTGTTACATGTACTAACCATTTTAGCTACATCTTTCTTCAAATTAGGCCAATAGAATTGACGTTTAACCTCTTTTATGGTCTTATCATGCCCAAAGTGAACAGTTAAGCCCCCGCATGAATTTCCCTTACTATGAAGTTCCGCACTGAAGTTCGAGGGATGTACAATTTATTGGCTCGAAAAAGTTAACCCTCCTCAAGACGAAAGCCATCTATAGTATCCTACCGTCTTCTTTGCAAATCACAAAAGATATCCTTAAAATCGGGACATGTCTCATAATCCTCCTTAAATCGTTCAAAACCTATGACCTTGACGCTCATAACCGACAAAAGGGAGATACGATGTCTTAATGCAGCAACTGCTTGGTTCTCAACACCCTTCTTATGTTTCAAAACAAAAGAATAGGCCCAAGGACGGATGTAGTCCGGCCCAGTCCCCAGCCCATTGAATGTTTTCAGAAAAAAAAATTTATGTAAAAAAAAAAAAATTCACGTGTAATTTTATTTTTTTTAATTATTAGCCCAACTTGTAATCCGATCCTGGATTCGTTCCTGAGTAGGCCTGCAAATATTCAATTCAACGACCATGCTTATAATTCAACCTCTTCTGGGCAGTGAGATGTGGGCCTCATGGTCCGAATAAAGAACAAACTCTTGGGGTAGCAAATAATGGCGTTGTACAACTGCATACAATTCCTTATCATAAAGTCGAGTGTTGCTTCTTAGTTTGACTATAGATGAGAATGTCGTCAAAGTAGGCGATGAGGAACTTACCCATAAAAGGTCAAAGAGTGTGTTATTGCTCGTATAAAAGTACTTGGGGCATTGGTTAGTCTAAAAGGCATAACCAACCACTCTTAAAGACCATCTTTCGTTTTAAAGGCGATTTTCTACTCATCATCGGGGCAGATCCTAATTTGGTGATATCCACTCTTCAAATCGATCTTACAAAATATTATAGCACCAACCATCATATCATATCTAACATATCGTCAAGCATAGGAATGGGAAAACAATACTTCACCGTGATCCTATTGATATCACAACTATTTATGCACATCCTCCAAGTGCCATCTTTCTTAAGCGTCAATAGCGCGGAACTGGGCAAGGACTTAAACTCTTACGGATGAATCCTTTGTGAAGGAGTTCATGCACTTGCCTCTAAAGTATAGCGTGCTCAATAGGATTCGTCCTATAATGAGGCAAATTTGGAAGCGATGCTCCCAGGACCAAATCATGGCATGTTGGATGTCCCGTAACGGAGGTAGCTGGTCAGATAGGTCCTCTGGGAAGACATCCTGAAACTCTTGAATGAGTACCTGGTCTTTAGGATGGGCTACTAATAGGGAATTCGATGGAACCTCCATGACAACCAAGGCAAACACAACAGCATCGCCTACAAGTGTGCGTTAGAACTTCGTAGGATTAATGATATGTAACCCTTTTCGTTCCTCGCTTTTCTTTGCCTCTTGCGAGCCAACAGGTTTCGAGAGTAGTGGGTTAAGGTAAATCTTTTTTCCATTAAATACAAAGGAACATGAATTGGATTGATCATAAATGGTAACATCTAAATCGAACAACCAAGGTCAACCAAGAATGACGTGATCGACATCCATTGAAATGACATCACACCATATATGATCCTTATACTTGAGAAACTGAATATTTACTAGACAACGTTCTTTTACAACATCGAGGAAGTATTAACCCAAGAGACGCTATATGGCTGAAGGTGAGGATCTGATTTCAACCCAAGACGAGATACGGTAGTCATCGAAAATGCATTAATGCAACTACCACTATCCAAACTGACTTTAAAATCCTTATTATTCATCTTGATATAAGTGTGTAAAATGGCATGACGACGCCAATTATCATCATTTTTTGGTTAAGTCAGAGTACAACGTACAACACCTAATCTAGACGTGTCGGAATAAGGGGTCCTGACCCTAGGGGGAGGGTTCGAATACAACCTAAGAAGGTATCTTCATTATCATCTAAGTCCTCAAACTCTTCAGACTTGGGCTCATAAACTTGATCCTCCAACGGGTCATCCACCTCACCCTTACGTTCCTCCATAACTAGGGCTCTACTAGGACAGTTAGAGGAAATGTGATCGGAACCTTTATAGGTAAAGCATTGCAAGCGGGAGGACGTCCTTGGAACTTCTGGACCTTTACTTTTCCCTACGAGGGAACCTTAGATGAGGGAGGCCCTAGGATAGACTTAGGGAAAGGAGTGGGTGCTGAAGAAATAAGGGTACGGTTGTCACCGCGATTTTTATACAGAACCCTAGTAACTAACTCATAGTCTCGGACGAAGGAATAAGCATGGTCAAGAGTAGCAACGCCCCAAAGGGCAAACTCATGTTTAAGATCATCTCTGAGGCTTTGCATAAACCTACTTAAGGTCATGGCTTCATCCTCGACGACCTAACATCTCATTCGAAATTCATCAAACTAAGTGACATACTCTGGTCAATTGCCTTGCGTAAGAGCATTTCATTGATCCAACAAATTGCCCCTATATGATTGGGGTAAGTACTTTTCTTGAAGTGGACACTTCATTTCATCCCAACTCTCAACAAGGGGAGCACGATGTCTCTCAAGGAGCTCCTCGACACTTTCCCAAAAGAGTTGAATAGTGCCAGTTAATTTCAGACTAGCAAATTGAACTCTCCGATCTTCCGACACCCATATCAAGCAAAGAAACGGTTCATATCTCTAATCCATTGAGTAAATACCCTAGGGTCTAAGCAACCATCAAAGGTTAGGGTATCCAATTTAATGTTTCTTAAGAAACTCTCATCGTGGCGAGGAGACTGAGTATCGTGATGGTGATGTTCTTGCTCCCGTTCACGTGTTTGATGTCTATCCCTACGATCACGACTAACGTGTTGTCGGCCTCCTTGGAGATGATGATAATGCCTAGTATTGGACGCTTTTGAGTTTTCAGCTTCAGTCGAATGTAGGTTTGCTCAAAGGTGGACAACTTAGCAGCTAAGTCTCTATTCTCTTCACGAGAAGCAACCATCTTAGTTTGGACAGCCGCTAATTGAGTTTGTAAATGATGTTGGTTAGTGGCAAGTTGTGTTAATTGTCGGGTGAGAACATCAAATTGGGATGGCTCCATGGTTAGGGTACTGGAACTAGATATGACAAGACAACAACTACGCAAGTGCGTGCAATGGACTACCAGCTAAATGAAGTGTACTTGAACTAGATATGACAAGAGACCACTATGCAAACTTAACCACATAAAATAAGTAGGGTAAAAGTGAAAATATAACAGGGTTAGGAACGTGAATTGTAGTTAAAAACTAGAATAACAACATCACAAAAAAGTAATTGACGCAATTTCAAATTGATATAGTAATACAATCTAAAGATGAAGAAATAGTAGCTCCTCTTTTTCGTTGAATTAACCGAGCAATAAGTAACTGAGCATCAAAGACAAAGAAACAATATCTCCTAGTTGTATTCGTTGAAGTAACTGAACCGATCAGCAAGTCAAAGAGAGGTACCTAAAAAAAGTTAATACTTTTTTTTCTGTCACATTTTTATTTTCTTTTCTTTTTTTTTTTCTCTTTCCCTTTTTTTTTTTTTTAACTAAAAACAAATAACACTTTATAATAAAAATAGAGGCCCAAAGTACCAATCGAACTACACTCAATATAAAAACAAGTCAGGCCACAATCGAAGCCCAAAATATGGAGGCCTATATAACAAAAGTAGGGACCAAAACTGATGCCCAAATTACCAATCGCATTCAGGCCCAAATGTGACTATAGCTGCACTCTATACCAAACACACCTTAGGCCCAAATTCGATTATAGCTGACTTTAAGAAAGCGGCCGCCGACAGAAGTGGAGGCTGTTGGCGTTCTCGATTTCTCCGTCCTCTCCCCTATTTCTTCTTCGGCTGCTTGTAGACTGATTGTGTAGCGCCGACGAGAGAGAGGAGTGGCTGTTAACTGGTAAGGCGATGGTCGGGTGGCGCTGGGTTGTCTTCTAAAGGTGACGGGTTGAATTTGTAGTTTGGGTTGATTGTTGGTTATTGTTGGCGGTGTGTTAGTGTTTGTGGCTAATTGTAGTAAACGGGCGGCTATTTCAATTGTTGGTGTTGGAGAAGGTGACGGAAGTGGCAGCAGACTAGTTTGTATGTATGGAGGTGTAGCTGCGTGGTGTCGTGGTGGTGTTTCGGATTTTGCTTTCAACTTGTGAAAATCTTGGATTTTGCTTTCAATTTCAACGGCAATTTGATGTAGGATTTTGAGCTCTGATACCAAATTTGGACTGTAGAAACATAAAACAGAAGAGAAGAAATAGAGAAAAGAAAAGAAAAGTTGAGGGAAAGGGGAAAATGTGGTTGCTGCCAATCGAATTTTATGAAATTCATTAGCAGATCCAACTAAAATGAAAAATTCATTAAATAGTAAAACCTAACCTACTAGTGAAGGGCTTGTGTCAACCCATTACAACAAGCCCAATAATAGAAAACATAACTAATAAAATCGACGACAAGCCCAATAACATAAACATAAATAATAAAGACAATCCTTTTGACCATCCAAAAGATAAAAAGTTTAGCACTAAAATTTTTCTATCTTTTCATGAAATTCTCAAATCAGGGAAAGCAATATTGATCTGCAATTTTAGTTGCCTTTTTCTCATTATTTTCCGCCTCTCTTGCCCTTGTGCTCCTCTATGATTCCACACAAATTTATATGTTCTTGTGTTTTTTCAGTTGTGCTCTCTAAATTTCTGGTGCATCAAACATGTCATGCAAATCTTAATCATGAACAGCATTGATAGAATTATTTATAGTTATGTGTACGTAGTAATTTCTTTGATATGAATCTGTTATCGCTGTTTCCATTCACCACAATCTCATAATCCAAACGTCGATTGAAGCTTGTCTCTCTCATGCTCCACCATCTTCATTTATTCTACATTAATAAAAGAGTGAGTTCTCTTTTCACTATTCATAAGCCAAGCCAAGTCAAATGGCTTTATGGCTTGACTCGGCTAAGCCCCCCCCCCCTTTTTTTATTTGACGTTTGATTCAGTATTTTATGTTGCAAATATTCGTTTTAAGCGATTTAAAATTTGTTGGAAATGTTGAAGTGCGGTCATGATAAATATATGATCGATAAATTTTAAATATCAAAAATAATTCTAAATTAATTGTAAAACGTAAAGTCGTGATTATTTATGTTTTTTTTCAATCCCAAC
>CAIGRS010204030.1:0-31223 GCA_903798395.1 Fraxinus floribunda | reverse complement strand
CTTTGTTTGGGCTCCATTAAAATTTTAATTCATTTTCTTTTTCTTCTTTTTAACCACATATTCTTCAATAAAATAATATTATATGTAAACCCAAAACTTTTCCTTCTTTTGTAACCAAACATTTTCAAAAACTACTATTTCAAAATACATTTTTCTCTAAAATCACATTAAAATGGAACCCAAACAAGGGCTAAGTGGTGACGTGTTGCTTTTTTAATCCCATATAGCATGAAGAAGATGATGCATTGTTGTAATTTCTCGCACCCTAATAGCCACCAGAGCTCCAATATCTCTTTGCTAAAGCCCTTGTACAAGGTTTCCATCAAAACATCCAAAANTTTTTAACCAAACATTTTCAAAAACTACTATTTCAAAATACATTTTTCTCTAAAATCACATTAAAATGGAACCCAAACAAGGGCTAAGTGGTGACGTGTTGCTTTTTTAATCCCATATAGCATGAAGAAGATGATGCATTGTTGTAATTTCTCGCACCCTAATAGCCACCAGAGCTCCAATATCTCTTTGCTAAAGCCCTTGTACAAGGTTTCCATCAAAACATCCAAAATCAACGTTGTGTTTAGAGAGAAGATAGATAAATACAAATACATATATTGTCTGCGTGTATAGAGAGAAAATAGAGGTAGAAGACAGGCAGCCACAGACATATATTCTGGAACTGCTGGCTGCATTTTCATTTTAGGGTATGTTAATGACTATAATATGTTTTTGGCCTTTTGGCTCATTTACTTTACCAATTGCTCATTAATAAATGTTAAACATGGATTTTAAAATGCTATTTAAATCAATAGAATTTTTTAATATTGTATAAAAATCTATTTATTTTTTTATTTTTTTAACTCCGGGTCGACCCCAGTTCGACCTCGGTTTGACCGTTTGACCCTTTAACTTTTCCGGGTCGATGACCGAGTCGGTTTTCAAAACATTGATATAGATAGATATGTCGGGTTTTGACCTACTATTCTCATTAAAGTATCTCTTCATTGCATGAATTAACTTTCTTGCTCGTGTGTTATGTGCAGTGTTTTCTCTAGATATGGAATTCATTCTGTGCCCTCGCTACTGATTGTGAATCAGACAGCACGAATGAAATATCATGGTCGCAAAGATCTCCAGTCCCTTATCAACTTTTATAAAAGAACAACAGGTAGCATCCCTATTAAGAGAAGTCTATTTTCTTGTTGCTTTTGAGGTGATGTACAGGAATAAAGTTATTATTTCATACATTTTTCATCTTCATTTTTCGCCCCTTCTTTGAGAATCCAATATGAGTAAATATTTGCCCCCTCTTGGAATTACCAGAAATGCATTTTTATCATGAACTTCCTGATGGCTTATATGGTTGCACCATAACTTTGACGTTGAATCTAGTTCTGCTTGGTTTCTCAAGATCATTATCTTCTTCTCTGGACTGATGTTTCTTTTCTTTTTATTTCCCACTAATGTTTAGAGATGGATAATATACTAAGCACCGTTAGCTTATGCTAAGCAATAGTGACATGACACATCAATTAATTTGTGGACAAGTTTATGGCAGTGTTGGGAAAGGGTTGCATTTCATTTCCAGTTGTATATCATTAGCATTTCAATGAAGTGACAGTTTCCTTATTCATCTGTACATTATTTCTTTATAATGTCAACTTCCTTTATTTGATGATCCTATTTCTTCAAATGTTTGGTTATCAATATTTTTCTTGCATTTTTGGACATTGATGCAAGCTGTACATTGTGTTCCCCCCACCACCCACCTCCAATTACCTATAATTTTATTTATTTATCTTTTTTTGCTTAGGGCTTGATCCAGTAGTGAAGATGAGCAAAGATAAAATAAGTTCTTCCGAGAATGATCAGAAGGTCCTTCAGATTTGGAGTGGATCCTCATTGAAGGACACAGTCTCACGGGAACCTTATCTAGTACTTTCTGTATTATTCGTCTTGTCTAGGGCTTTCCTATATTTTTTCCCAGAGATTGTGTCTCGTGCAATAGCATTGTGGCTTGCACACATTCCTCATCTGAATATAGGAATCTTTGGAGAGTCAAGGCAGCTTTTAGGACTTGTTTTCCAACTGATTGATATCAAGAGAATTTTGAGCAAGTTGAAGCTGTGTAAAACTAGGAACTTCCATAGAGGGGCAAGAAATGCTCGGGTTTGGGCTTCATCTCTGGCATCTGTTTCCTTGGGCGAGTCATCCTCAACAAGAGCATTCCCATCCCGAGACTTGTAAACTAGCTTGTGTGCGTTTCATCTTGAAGTTTAGCAACCTGGAACTTGTTTGTATCAGATTTCAAGAACTGGCTTCTGCAGCACTTAGATTCAAGTTTTCTCTTGTTGTAAGCTTTTCTCTACCCTATGTTCTTTATCTTGAGAGTACTAATATGTGAAACCATCATATGTCCCCTTCTGCGTCGTCTCAGTAGAACAAATCAGTCGTGTAAATTTGGCAACATATATCTCCGGTGTATATTACATAGTAATTGAGAGAGATCCAGACTCGTATTGGTTGAAATTTGTAATTTTGATTAAGATTGGGTTTCTTTGACGCTTGATGCTCTATGCACAGGCGTAGTTTTATCTTTTTCTCGTTCTTTTCTACCGGTCTTCTTACGGTCCGATAGCCATCTGATTTTTTCAGGACGACCTTTCTTGTAGCTAGATCACAATTCTTCCATTTTGAAAAATAGGTTTTCTATGTCTACAGACTGTCATTGGCCTTTTTAAGTAACATAATAAAAAAAATGACTAAGTACCGATACTTAATTATGCACTTATACTTTAGAAACTAGAAGTAATTTCAATAAGCAGGAATGAGTTGGAGTGACTCCCTACCCTCTACAATCATAAACAATTAACACTTCTGGTAAGCAATATTTGACGAAGCTAGATAATATTGTTCGGTCACGTGCATCATTGTGCACCAAGAACGAACTGAAAGTAAAGCTGGCGATCATGCTTAATGGCTGATGTGTGAGATTACATTCAGNCCCTCTACAATCATAAACAATAACACTTCTGGTAAGCAATATTTGACGAAGCTAGATAATATTGTTCGGTCACGTGCATCATTGTGCACCAAGAACGAACTGAAAGTAAAGCGGGCGATCATGCTTAAAGGCTGAGGTGTGAGATTACATTCAGAAGAGAAAATTGAAACCAGAAGCGAGGGCTGTAAGTGAGGCAAAGAAGGTTTTGTACAAAGAATGGGGCGTCGGAGGTGGGGTTGGGTGGCTGTGCATCAGCGGCGGCAACACCTTTGACGGTGGATCTGCCAATGAGATGTGGAACTGGAAATGTTCACTTAGATTGTGGGTAGATTTTGATGAAAGTAGATAAAATGTGTGGTTCAAAAGTTGATGATCCCATAAATTGAATAATTAAAAGTAAGTAAAAAATGAGAATTGTTCTTAAGAGTGAAATTAATTCTTTACTTTTCATTACTAATGATAAATATTCAAATTCATAAGATTTATTAGTTCCAAATTCTTTACATGGCAGTGAATAATAGGGCTCTGGGAACAACTTTTACGACCTCTTGCAAAATTATTAATTATGGGTTGTCGAAGAAATTTGTTATTCGAATTTCGGTTACGTAGCAAATAAATCTATATTACGTTTGACAAAATATGAGAACGTACGTCTGCCACTTTATTTTTATTTTTTGTATTCACTTTAATATAGTGCTAAAAAAAATACTTAATTAAAAGTATAAGACGTGCATAAAATTACTACTATAAAATTTGCCATTTGAAGTAAAAGCAAAATCTCAGGGCGAAAGAGTCATGTGACATGGAGGGTCCCTTCAAGCTTCAACGCTCCAAGTGGCATGATCAAGTTGGAGGGAGATCCATCTTACCGTCCATTGAAGAATCAACGACCAAGATTCGACTGTCTTAATTTACTCAAATTAAAAGTCAAAAACAAAATGCACCCAGTTTTGACTTTTGACTCCAACCCAAAGGAAGAAGGAAAAAATCCTACACAGCATATCAAGAGCACCAAATTGAGTAAAAATAATTACTTATTTCTCAAATTAAAAGTCAAAAACAAAATGCACCCAGTTTTGACATTTGACTGTAGGGTGCAAAAGAATCACAACTGAGACTCCAACCCAACGGTAGAAGGAAAAAAAGCCTACACAGCATATCAAAAGCACCAAATTTCATTTTCTATGTGCGTTCTAATACAGTACAAAAACCTCAACTTAATTTGTTGAGGGATTCAAAATCTTTTCTTTATTATCAGATAAATTATCACTTTCCGTGGCAGCTCTGCAACCAAAGCTGATTATTGTAATTCCTTCTCTCTTGTTATTTTTTTTTTCAAATTTTGTATGGGATTTTGCAATGCTGTATACTTGGATGGCTTTAGGAAGTCTTTTCTACAGATCTTGAAGTGGGTTTTGATTTTTGTTAATTACTCCATTTTTTAGAGTGCGAAGTCAAAAATCTCAGATTGGTGACTAAATTTATGGCTTTCCTGGTTTTGTTTTGCTGCAGATATTTACATGCGTATATAGATTCATACATGGATAAGTTGCAGTGGGGGAACAGGAAGAGACTGAGATGTGTAAAATTGAGAGACTCATCTTTGAATAGGAAATCAGATGGAGATGGAACTGGGAGTGGTGCTGTGAAGAAGAAAATCACATCGCGAGTTGTTGATAATAACAATAATAGTAGTAACAAAAACAAAGAATCGTCTGTTCTTCCTTCTATTCCATCTCCTCAACGTTCCAACAGGTAACAAGATTAGGTTTAAATGGAAAAAGACATGCCTTTTCTTTTAACTTTTTGAAAATTGCATTGGAAATATTGTCATTTTTTAAATTTGGGCCTGATTCTTGAATTTTGTAGTTTTAATTGTGAAGTGGAGATTTACTTGTATATTATTTACACATTTTAGGGTAATTTGATGGGGAATATTGATGTTATTTGATAGTGTTGAAAGATTAGATTGCGGTCTTATATCTGGTGAATATTTGGAGAAAATGTAAGAAGTTTGGTTAAAGTGCGGTTGTTAGATCCACACCTATCATCTCTCATTTGTTTAGGTGAAGTCTTCTTGGTAATTAAGTTTGATATTTGTGCTTTATGAAAAGTAAAAGAAAAGAAAAAAATTTCGGGGTTTAACGAGTTTCAATGTAGATTCTTGGTTCTATATGCAACCAAATTAGAGATATATATCTCTCTGTACTTGAAATGGATAGTGGAAATTTGTCACAAGTTGAAAAAATGTGCTAAATGTTTTGGTTTTTTTTTTAACAGGGACTTGGGAATGGTTAGATCTGGTGCAAATGATAACCTAAAAGCATCAACGTCTTCATCACCTGAGAAAGAAGATCGATATTACACAAGGGGTTCGGGGACATTTGATGATAGTAGCAAGGCTTTTGGAAATCCAAAGGAGGAAAATAGAAAGATTATTTGGCCAAAATTACTTATTACCTTGTCAAGTAAGGAAAAGGAGGAAGATTTTATGGCTATGAAAGGCTGTAAACTGCCTCAGAGGGTTAAGAAAAGGGCCAAGTTGATCCAAAGAACTATTCTTGTAAGTCATTTGTATATACACAAATCCAAATTATTAAAACATTCGATCATTGTGTGATTTGGGATGGATTTGTTTATGTAGCTGGTAAGTCCCGGTGCATGGTTATCTGATTTGTGCCAAGAGAGGTATGAAGTGAGGGAGAAGAAGACTTCTAAGAAGGTACTGATATCCTTCTCTATATTGCTTCGTTTTCTTACATTTTATGCCAATTTCTTTTTCAGTTTTGGCTTTAAAAAAATGCGTTTTCAAATGTTTATTGGTGCAGAAACCTAGAGGATTGAAAGCTATGGGAAGCATGGAAAGTGATTCAGAATGATAGCTTGGGAAAGAGAGAGGGAGAAGATACAATTTGATAATTTACAAGTTTGTAGTATCATCGATTATAATTTGGTGTTCTTGTTTGGTTTTGCAAAGCTGGTAGTTCAGGTTCTTGAGTCTGATCTTCAAATATTGTAACAACGGTCTAAGAATGTATCATCGTTTTCATTATTTTTCGGAATGCAAGTTCTTTGTTACCCGATGCCATCTTTCGTGCTTCAATAATATTCAATAATTCATAGCTGGTTGCATGCTCGATTTCACTACACACTTTAGGTTCGCATTTTTGTTTCTTTTACACTTGGTTTCTGTGGATCTGCACATTTTCATCTTGTTCGAGTAGACAATATTAGACAAGACTAGACAGTATAACAACTAATTGAAATGGAAGATTTAGGTCTAACGAGTCAAGATTTAAATGAATATTTGAATTCTTTTTGTTTGACTTCTCAGAAATGTTTGTGCTTTGTTAAGATTGGTGACTTTAAAATTTGGAACTTTTTACTAATAATTAATTTGATATTCATGTCAATTTTCATGTAATGACATTTTTATGAATAAGACGGTCAAATTCTATCGCATTTTTAGCTTCCTTTTCTCATCAATAACCCAGAAAACAAAGTATCACCAAATATAGATAAATGAAAATTACATTAAGATTGTTTGAAGAAAAATGATGAGAAAACAATTTGTACAATTGATATCTACCCTCAAAATTGCAGCTGTAACTTCAACCTTTTTCCAGCTACATTGCTATTTTGTAATCCCCTAACAAGGTATACCTATTTCTTTGAACCCTTTTCTTCTACTGCTCATTTACAAGGTTACAACCTATATTCTTGCAACATTTAGTAATGTACACATTTTTATCCTCGACCACCCTCGGTTAAGGCCAATCAAATTGCCAAAGCAAGAAGACTCGCATTCTTGGATGCCCATAAATCAATGACACTGAGATGCTATTGGCTTTTGACACATTACGTGAAGAAGCGCACACTAGCGCGGTTAGCAAATTCCCTCGAAGCCAAGATTCCAGCTGCAATCAGAACCACATCGTGACCAATCTGCTAACACAAAATATAAGGTAATCAAGTGTATAGTGCATAGTCAGTGGTTAGTATTTGATAAATCAGAACGATCACCATATTAACATTTCTGATATAAAGGTAAAGGTGTACTGGTCCGGTATAAGAAAATTACCAAATGACTGTCCATTTTGGATTATTTGGCCGGCAGGCACATATGAAGGTCATTGCACAACCCCACTACTGCAAGGATCTATCCAGAAAAAGGAGCTGTTGCTGTACTATAAAGCTTCAAGAGCTATTGAAGCTTTGGTGAATACAGAGAGAACAAAGGGTGCCTCTTCACCAGGATGAATGGTTGTTGGCACTATTGTATACCCCTTCGGATCAGGATCAAGGACCATTTCACAAGATATTTCCCGAGAATTTACATAATCTGTGCCACCAACTGATTCGTGCAAGTAAATATTGTAGGCAGCACGACGTCCACGGGTCTTCAGAATCCTCATTCCTATGTAGAACATCTGAGAATCATGGCTTGACTGGAAATTCTTGAAACCAGCTGTTGTTCTTGAGAAGCTCACCCCCTACGTAGACACAGTTTGGCATCAAGTAAACGGGATGCAGTTATTTGATGATTAATAAGCTTGCACATACAAAAATACCTGAGTTAAGGTAATGAACACGTGAATAGGTAAGGACGCATCAGGCCCCATGGCTCTCAAGCGGAACTGTGGATTTTGATGCCAAGTATCATAGTCCTGGCAGCCTCCAGCGCTGTAACCTCTCCACTGACTATGGACAGGATAACGCATCTCCGGTGGGTAGACACGGCATACATATATCGACCTGAAATGTATCTGAAAATCTTGCCAAGACATCCAGAATATCCCATCTTTTGCCTGTTTACAAATGGATACAGCAATGCTTTCATGAATAAAGTAAATAAAATTACTAATTATAATTTCATGCAAGGAAAAAAAAATTATATATATATAGTACAGTTTTGCAGACCAGTGAAGGGGAAAACAAATTGAAACTACCAGTGGGACATGCTTGAGCTTGTGCTTCATCCTATCTGTCCATTCAGGTGATGAATCAGACCAAGGGCCATTCCACTCGACCTCGTTTGCCCATGGATTTCTGATCTGAACAAGTTTATTGCCATCTATTTCCCGTACCTAAACGGATATATATAGCAAAAAGTGTTGCTTCACACAATATTCCTTCTACTGGTTTTTAAGGTGTTTTACATACAAGGTCTTGGACCGACATACCTGTAATATCGAATAAGCATGCCCTTGTACAATTCCACTGGAAGAAACATGCACATCCGACCCTGAAGGGCTACCGGCACCAAGTAGAAAGCCCTCTTGTTTGAAGCGTAGTAATTGAGACCATAGTCTTCCACTAGCTAGATCAATCTGGGCTTGAGCACTTCTAATGTCAATCTCTTCACCCGCACCACCAGTTAGGTCCACAAGAGCATCTTGGACAAGCCCACCTTCCAATGCTTCATATGAGCCATGAAGCTTAGCATATGCCTTTTCTAATACAGAGACCCATAATTCATTCCCCTTCCTGCTGGTAGCAAATGCAGGTTTGCCAGGTGATTCACATGGAATCCAGTCGTCTACAACAACAGGAACCCAATCTCCCTGAAAACAAGGAAAGCATATATGGTCATATGGTAGCTTCAAGAAGTAACTAACCAAATTTGAATTGATTATTACAACATTAGATCACATGGAACCAGTCAACATCAAATTCTCCTATAAAAGCTTTGCATATGCAGATTTTATGGTGAATATTCCTGAAGGGGTTAGTTTCCAAATAAGTAAGGTTGTGGGGCCTGGAATTTGGTAAATTTGAATTATCTTCTATGAATTATGGTTTCAAACAATCACAGCATTTTGCGCAGATTTTAGAACAAACTAAAGGAAATAAGCAAGAGTGAACCACCTGAATACAGAAACGGACTGTATAAATTCCTTCCTCGTTATATTGTGGAGTAATAATGACTTCTGATATGTGCGAAACCTCAGTTAGCACTGCAACAGCGCTCAAAAACCAACAATCACCCAACCGGCCCTGTTGGATTTTAGGCATTAGTAAAGCAACTAAATTCAGATAAATTATGGCACTGCTTGCTGTAAGAGGAAGAAAGAGGCAAAATGAACAGAAACCTGACAAACATCAGAAGGGTTTGCTGTTCCTGAAAATAAGCATGGATTAGAATCTACATGCTTTTCCTTGACTATTTCAATAGGCCTCATCCACTCGGAAATGACCTATGATAGAAAGGAGATATTTTAGACATCCATGTAGTTCATTAGATGGCAAAACAAGACAAATAAGAAATGTAACCCAGACGAAAAATCCAAGGAAAGTTGCCTGCAATTTAGAGGGGGGATTGTCAGGATCTACAAACAATGAGCGATCATTAGGTGGGAATTCTTGATCAGTAAACTGTGATTCTCCTCTAGCCAAGAGAGCCTCCTTAACAGCCAATTCTACTGACCGCATACGTTGATTGATTTCCTCCTGTGTCTCCATCCTAGGTTTCCTCAACCTCCTAGTAAAAGAATCCACATCTACCACGACCCCTTCACGATCTGATCTTCTCTTCCTCCCACTTGAATATTGCCCGTCCCAATCTACATCATCCCGGTCATAAAGATCCACATCTGCAGGATCACTCTCCCAGTCCTCAACCTAAGTTATATCACATAAAATAACAATCAGAACTGGTTTAGCACCCAAAAGGATAACACTACAAGTAAGATGGAGGAAAAGCTAAGAAGCAAAAATGGAGGAGCAAAACATAAAGAGCGGTAGCAAAAACAGGAGCAGACCCTTGGTGGAGAACTTGTCCACTGCCAATTATCATCAAGGACATCCATTGTATTGTAATCTGAAGAACCCATAGCAGCAGCAAGAGCAGCAATCTCATCTTCATTCAAGCACCTTCCCCAAAGAAAACCATCCATTATGTGCATTTTGGATTCAGCACCTTCGCTATCCGACCTCCCGAATGCATCCACATCTGTCGGTGGTCTAACTCCAAGCCAAACTTCTGTTTCTTGCTCCCAAATTCCA
Organism: Fraxinus floribunda; assembly: GCA_903798395.1. Lineage (NCBI taxonomy): Eukaryota > Viridiplantae > Streptophyta > Magnoliopsida > Lamiales > Oleaceae > Fraxinus > Fraxinus floribunda. The sequence continues at coordinate 21,214 of CAIGRS010204030.1, read as the reverse complement.
TTGCCCACATTAAGTGGAAGCCCAGTCTGATAGCCATCATAACCACCATCAATGAAGCAAGTGGCCTCACCTAAATCAGCATCAATGGTCATTGTGACAATATGCCACCTGCAAGTCAAAGTTAAATTCATATATAACACAGCCATATAAAAAGATAAGGAAGAATTTAAAACATAAGCAGTAAAATGAATACTTGCTTGAAAGGAAACCAGGAGGACAAAGAAAAAGGGAAAAGAGAATAAATAAGCAACAAGCAAGACATAAACTGTAGACTTCATAGGTTGTTTACGAACTATTGAACAAGGAAAACATAAGGGTATGAAAAGCACACACACAGACCTTCCATCTGCAATACTTGATGAACTTATACTCCACTCCTTTGCAACAGTAGTCTGTCTATCACCCTTGGTAATTAATCGCAGACCAACTTGTCCAGCTTCAATGCCTTGTTCAGATCCAGCCACGAGAATTTCCCAACACACTTTCTTCTGGAATTCAGTACCCAAGAGACACACTGGTCCAGACTCGGGCTGAATCATTACTGAAATAGAGAAGCTAACTTTCTGACTTTGACATAAACCAGGATCAATCTGTCCGCAGCGCCTGCCACTTGTTGTAGGTTCATCATCAAGAATACATACAGCACCAGCAAGGCCAGTCTGTAAAAGTGACAGTATGATGTTAGTAGTCCATGCCATTAATTGAAAAACTTTGATAGTCAAAATTACCTACTTCTACCTGTTCCCAACCGCCATGCAGTGAGATAATAATAAAAAAAAAATGTGCTTGTTTGATAAAACTTTTGCTAAAATTTTATCAACTTTCAACTTGTCAAACTTCACTTTTAACCACACAATTAAAGGGACCCACAACTTATATCAACTTTCCGACCCCACGTTTCATGAACTTCTATGAAAACCTCTTGTCACAACCCCTAAACAAAAAAAAAAAGGAATGAAATGATCTCTACATTTTTCCCCCATAAGATGGCAGTTAAGATTTCAGCAATCACCATTTGGATAGCTCAATAAGTAAACCCTCAAAAAGGAAGATATACACTCTAGTAATATTTGAAGATCAATAGAGAACAATATAATATTAAAGTACCTGGAGTGCCCTATCAGATAACTGAGTTGCACGTATTCTATATGCAATGCTTGAAACTCTCTCCCGTGCAAATGAATCATCAAGCAGTGAATCCCCTCCTACAGCCCGCACAGCAGCTGCCATGGCTGCCGCCTCCCTGCTTCCAGCATTAGGAATAGATGATATAAGAGAAGCCTCAATCTCCTTCCATTTACGTTCTTCTTTCTCCAGAAGAGCTTTTCTTCTTTCTTTACCTCTCCCTTCCTCTTCACGTCTCTGCATCAAAATTTCCTCTTCTATCTCCTTCTCTCTTATGTAACTGAAAGAATTAATCAAGAAATATGTAGAAATACCAGGACAGGCTGATGCAAATGCAGAGTATAGAACTTAATTTCTTGAAGTGCACTCATTTTACCTCTCCTGTATAATTTCAAATTGCCTATGATCCTCAGGCATCCACTTTTTAATTTTCTTGGCACTTAAATCTGAAAAACCTATGCTGTCAAGGAAGAGTCTCAAACGAACTTCATCCTGGACAGGCACAAACAAAGGGTACAACAATCATTATCAGTGAAACCAAATGAGGAATGCATGGCAAGCAGTATGGATCATGTTACCTGCACCCGTTCTGCTTTGGCAGTCAAGGAAAGCAAAAGAAGCAAATAACCACCAAACTTATCCCACATGTAAACCCATTCAGTATCGATTGCCTCCTCCAGACCCAGTATTCTCGCATGGGCACACATTTCTCTTTTGTGACCTACATCACTGGTTGCTTCATGCCGCAATATCCTTCGACTTCTCAATCTGGAGAAGAATGATCCGGCAGCCAGTTCTTCATTTCTCAAACGATCTCTTAGTTTCATGACATCGGCTCGGGGAAGCACAAAGTTCCCAGCCCTATCCCGCGCAACAGTGGGATCTCCAACTAAAAGTGCAGCTGAGCTTGCGGACCGCTGAGGAGCTGAGTAAGTTCCAGATAATGCGTTTCTCGTCTGCGAGGAGTAAGAGGGGACTTTTAGATCAGAACAAAGACATATCAACTCCACAACCATAAATTTTTCAGATTCAGGCACGTTTTTTTCTTTTTTTGATAGGTAATCACGGTATATTATAAATCAAAATCAAAAGATAATACACAAGGAGTGCATTATCAGTTTAAACAAGATAGAAACACTAAATAATTAGGCAACCCTTCTATCAGACTAATAGTTGCAGGCTTAAACCAACTATACAAAGTCAAGTAAAAAAAATCTCTAAATTGCTCTGTTGTCCGTGTTAGATCTTCAAAGCACCGGCCGTTTCTTTCTCTCCACACACACCAAATAATGCATCCTGGAATGAGCTCCCAAACAAGTTTGCTATTCTTATCTCCGAACTTTCTCGTCCATGCCTGCACCACCTCCTCAGGCACGTTTTAGAAAGCAACTGAAAGATATCTGAAGCAGAGAAATAACCGAAAGAACAAGAAAGATGAAGGAACCTTTCTGGTAATTCCAGTTCTACTTCTAAAGTAATTGCTTCCTGATGCCAATGAATTTCTTCTTCCATCAGGTAAAGATAAACTAAAACTGAACCCTCTAGGAAACAATGTTTTACAGTTGAACATGATGCAATTTCATAACCTCAAATTTGTTACCAATATTAAACTCAGTATGTCAAATTTTCACACCTGTATCATCTTCAACAACTACGAAATCATCTTTACTCTGAATTATGGAAATGATGTTTCACTGTAATGATGAAACACAAAATGATACGGAAGATGAGTACACTGAAGATTATCCTTGCACAAAGTACACCATGATAATTGCCTCTTCCCTTCCCTTCCCTTCCCTTCTTTTCTCTTTCTGTCTCTCAGTTTTCTTCTTTCTGTCTCTTCTTTTTTACGAGGGTGAGGAAAATGGAAGTTGATCATCAAAATGAGTAATTAGACTAAATATATGTAAAAAGGATATAAAACGTTTTCTTAAAAAGAAACAGATGACATTGACAGTATATGTGTTGGCAAATTGAAGATACAGAAGGGAAAAAAAAACCTAAAAAGAGTTGTACTCGTATCACTAAGAGCATGATGTAAAGAAGTAACAAATGGTACCGGCTAAATTAAACTTCATTTAGTTACAGAGATTCAGTGAACAAAAAAGAACAAAATTTTGAGAAATTAACATGCACCTAAAACTAGACGCACCTTGGTGGCTGATCGAGCTATTGCCTGGATTATAGTTTCCTTACTTAGGAAATGAACAGCATCTTCCACCATCTAATAGAAAATAAATATTAGAATGAAAAAAGGAAGCAAAATGCTGAAATGAGCAAGCATGGAAAAATTTGATGGATGATCGATCAACTAGTGCTTCAAGATGGCTGTTTCGTAAGATTTCATATGCACATTAAACATGGCAGTAGGTTATATTTGTATTGCTAGGTTGTACGAATGAGTTCGTGGTAAATGGAAACTTCAAACCTTGAGAGTTAAACATGGACGAGAGACGGCAAAGCCAAAAGCCACAACAAGTGTAATTGCAGATACAGCAGCACCAGCGAAGGGTGGATAAATCTTCAAACTGGCGACTACACCCCAGCCTTCAGTTGCCAATGCAACGCCATAAAGCATAAGAAATGCAGCACTTCAGAAGAGACAGATAAAACATCAGACAAGATGCCAAAATATGTAGTTTGTGAAACAATCCAACTTGTTTAGGAGCGGAAATAATGTATATGTATAGCACAGAAGAAAAAAGCAAATCCCACGTACATAAAGGGAATTTGAGCAAACCTGACGTTTTTCCCAGAATCTGCATGAGCATCATAAATATAGACAGGCAGCACCCTCGGTGAATAAACTACTATAGGAGGAGAAAGAAGCACCTGCAGAAAATGGTTTCTGTCACACAATTGAATCTAGTAAAGATAATAATTTGTATAGAAAATGAGGTTTTATGAGTAATATGCTTCAGATCTGGATTTTAAAAAAATAAGATATTACTTACAGTCAAGGCCCTTCCAGCCAAAAGGAATAGAAATGAGAAGTAACCAACAGATGCACCGACAAAAGCTTTACCTGTTAAGCACCGACGATTTTACAATGTCACGTACAATATGTCATGAGGACATCAATTTAGGAATAAATTTTGACAGAGTAGATGAAACAGGTCTGACAGTGCACTTTGCGCTTTTTACTGGGCACAGGGTTCAAAGAAAGGGAAGAGAATGCTACCTTGAAACCAGCCAACAAGGAATGCTGCTAAAGCCAAAAGAAATGCCACAAAACAAACGAATAGCATCTGCTGTCTTGTCAGGTAAAAGTTGTTTGAAGCCCAGTAGTGAATAACACCAATAGCCAGGACGACGAGGAGAAGAACTAAAAGGAATGCTGCACCTATCTGTCATGATAGAAAATGAGGATCCATGTCAGCCACAACCACTACAGATGACATATAATAAAATATGAGGAATACACCACAATGCTCACTCACCGTCCATGGTTGAACTGTTACAATAATGGCTGAAATTGCACCAAACAACAGAAGAAGACCAATAATTATGAACACGTAAGCACCTCGGGAAAGTTTCCAGTTATCATCTTTCCTGAAAATGATATATAGAATATCTTATCGTCTTCAATCACTCTTTAAGATGCCATTTGCTGAAAATTAATTTTTAGGGTGCAAGTCCCATCCAAGTGAGGTTCAACTGCTAAAACTGTGCAAGATACATACCATTTAAGCAAACCTGAATATAGTGATAATAATGCTGGAATGCATATCAATGGTAGCAATGCAGCAAGAAAATCTGCCTTTGTTGGAGACTGGTCGTTCCTCGAACTCACTACCTCCATATAGGATGCACCACAGAATCCCACAAGAATAGCTACAAAAGATTGTGGCAAGACCTCAGAAAAGGAGTGCTACACTAAGAACATGTGGCTTGTTTTGCATTTAAGCTTACTTATAAGGAGAGAGAAAAAAGTACAGTCTGCTTTGTCCCTCCTTATAAGTAAAATAAGTAAGTTTTTAAGCCACCCAAAAGATGATAGAAGTTTCAAAAACTAAAACAAACTATGATAAATGATTGTTTCTCGGCTAGGGATGGAATTGTAGAGGAAGGATAAACGAGACTCACCTGCAAACAAACCAATACATACAGCAGCAGAGTGTGAAAAACGATATGTTGCAAACCATGACACTATCGGCAACAAGCCCGTAACAACCAAGGCAATTGCCGATGCCATTGCCCATCCAATATATACTGATGATGTATAGGGAGATGAAACACTATTGTGATCACCATTCCGCCCCTTGTGTTTTAAATCTTCTAAAGGCTTTGCAGACACAATTGCACCAAGGGCTAGCACTGATCCCACAAACAAGGATATGCAAACGAAAAAAACAATGACCTGACAATATATTGTCAAGTTATTAGTTATAAACAAAGAAGTTCAATGAAAATTTTAAAACCCTCACAATACATGTGGTTGTCAATGATCTTGTTACTATACAGACATGATGTCATTAGACCACAGGTTACCGTCAAAGTTCTGAAGTAAAATCCATCTATGACCCTGGCATACAAAAAATCTATGGACATAAAAAGTTCCCTAGAAATGTAGTAGAGAGACTGACCCTGGCACGTAAAAAATCTAGGGATATAAGAGAGATTACAAAAAAGTGGAAAACTTAAAAAACTTCCCTAACAACGTAGTACAGAGATGCCAATTGCCCCCATCCCCCACCCCTCTCCTTCCTCAAAAACAATGTGGGAATGCTGCATAAAAACTGGGTAAAGTCTTCACAGATAAAGATCATTCAAAAATATCAGGAAAAGGTGAGAGATTTCTAGTAAGAAAGCCAGATGATACAGCAAGAAAATGCATATTCAAGGCAAAAACTCATCCATCATGCCTAATCCTCCAGCAACATTGAATAAATCACATAAATTCTGCATGTCAACTATGATTTTACAGCAGCTCTTTAAGTCTAAACAATGGCAACTGACGATTAGTAAAATTATCTATTGAAGGAAAACTCCGTAGACAATATGGTACCAAGGCAGAATACAATTTTTTTCCCATTAATTTTCTGCATACAGTTATTGCGCTATATACAGGGACGTGCCAATTTAGCAAAGTTTAGCATGTTTCCTTTGTCAAACCAGCAAACATAAGAAAATAGTTTGCATCCTCAATGACCATTTTATTTTTCATGAAGACCCTCACCACTGCACTTGTATAAGAAATATGAAAATAAAAGATAACTACTTCCTCAAAAATTATAAGAAACTATTAACACTGATTGTCTTTGCATTTCACTGTTAAATAGATTCCTCAAAAAATGACTACTTTGTGGAAACGGCAAGTGGAAAAAAATGAATAAGTGGTGAGGGCCACAGTTCAGTCTGACAACAAAACAAGCACAGAAAGCTTAAAGGTCAAACCTCCTTCCTCCTCAGAATTCCCTGATTTCCTGCATGGCTTGCATTACCAACTCTTGAAAACCAAAACTGGTAACCATTACGAATCCACAAGGGAACGCCAATTGATAGGCAAGCAACCATGAGAGGTAGCGTCAAAGATAATCCAAGAAGAACTGATGACTTGCTGCAGAAAATTACAGATAGGAATGCCAATTACATCTCACTGCCACATCAAGATATTCTTTTTTCCTCAGGGAGGGAGAGTGGCTCAACAAAATATTGAGAATTTTCAAGCAAAATCATTTGTTTGCAATTATAAGGACAATGAGAAAATTACTTTATACCTCAGAAAGGAAAGCAACAGTCCAACTGAAGTGCTCAGCAACCAAGCTATAAAACCATACTGCATAACATGGAAAGTAAAGTTCAATATGAAAAGAAATAATAATAACTCCAGAGGCCAAGTAGATGCAGAAGAACTGACCAGAGTTTGTATATAAAACCTAAATACACATCAGAATACATTTCATGCATTATGAATATTAGAGAAGCTACAGAGATAAAATGGAAACGTCTTAAGGTATCACAAACCAGAGCAATCATTTGCTACGATAATTTGCTGTATTAGAATTGAATCAATAATCAAAACTCTATAAAGTAACATCAACACTTCAAATTATAGGTGGTTAAGCTATATAAATTTATATCCACACACACAAGGAGAGAAAAAAATAAAAAAACCTTTTGTTTTGAGTTATTAGAGGATGTCTCAAGTATGAGAAGACATTAAAGAAGGCAAATGGCAGCATGTCATGTGGTAATAAGTCAATATTAAGCTCTTTAACAGGAAAATAATAACAACTTTAAACCAAACTTTTTAGGTACATTGAAAAATTCAAACTGCACTGCAAATGTTAATGCTTTTGCACCATCCAATGACAACCAAAACCAGTGCTTTAACCTGAAACTCGTTCAGGTTTGTTGATTAAATTTCTATCTAACAGAGTCGAAAATACCTTTCTTGGTTTCGAAGTCATGGACAATTCTTCAGATTGAAGTGANTGTACTTTAACCTGAAACCCATCCAGATTTGTTAATCGATTAGATTGCTATCTAACAAAGTCCAAAATACCTTGCGTGGTTTCGAAGTCGTGGACAGTTCTTCAGATTGAAGTGACCTAAGGAAAGCCATGATTGAACAGACAACAGGAGATAAAAGAAGCACCGCAATGCCAAATTCGAACTACAAGTAATGAACATAAGAAACAATTAGGCAGTTGAAAAAGGTTCTAACTTTAATGTACACATGCATAATCAAAAAAGCGGTCTGGTAAGAATGCCGACCGTACCTGTTGGTGTGTGACATCTATGAGGTGTATTGCCTTCGGGCGAAAAATGGCTACAATGGTGGTCTCAATGCTAAAGACAAAACTGAAGAGAACCCATGCTCGTTCTGGGGTACCTGCTATATGATGCAACATTAGTCTACACAGTTGAAGCCACTTCTCCAATCCATGGAGCCTAAGTTCTTCTGAAAATGAAATTTGATTAGGCAGCACATTGTCAACACTGTTCGAGTCAACGATGTTTGTATTAGTATTGTCACGGTGGTCTCTATCAGCATCCAAACTACTTCTCTGCAGTAGAGCGAGGATCATTGGATCCAATCCATTCTCCTTCAGCATCACAGCAAAATTAGGGTCTAGACCTTTATCCTGCAGTAAACTGGTTAGTTCAAGCTCTCCTCGTCTTGATCTCCCTTTCAACATAGACGTAATCTGTGGATCACTCAACTTCTCCTGGAATGCAAGTGCTAAATTCAAGTCAATTGCTTGATTCAGAGAGATTGAAGCACTCGACTCGCCGCCTTGGCTTTCCATACCACTACTAGAACAAACCACCAAAGAGCTATTATGGTCAAAATTCTTATCAGTATATGAAGGCCCAACTTCAATTTCTTGAACTACTGAACGACAGGAACTGCTACGTAATGCTAAACTTGGTCGTCCACTGTCTATGCTCTTATCGCTGTGATTCCCTTCAACATTATTCCAGCTAGTAACCTCACCGATGCAAGGTGCTGTAGCAGTACCAAGATGACCAGCATCCGCACTACTACTACGTTTTACGCTTGAACCACAGCCTTCGGACGAGCTAGATGAGCTGTTTTGATCTTTTCTACGAAATCCTTCTCTAAGGCGAATTACTGTACTATGCAACGCATCTCTTCTTGCGGCTGATGGATTTGTAACTGATAAATGACGAGAAACAGCAGCACCTAGTAGCACAGAAGCTACAACTGCATAACTGGTACAATGTCCTATAAACCTGAAACAAAGGAGGTGTAGCTGAAGTCATGAGGCCATGTAGTATCATAGATTTATTTAAAGTATATCTGCTCATGAAGACTGGAACAAACCAGTAATGAACTCCAAAGCATATGAGGAAAACCCGAGATAAGCCGGCAACAAAAAGTGCAGCAACACGATTTCTAAGAAGCTGATACCCATATAAGCATGCCCCCATGTTCCAGTCTAGCAGAAGAAAATAGAATGTGAGGCAGAATATATCATGAAATATATTATTTATCGCAAAAAACAAAAACAAAAAATAAAAAAATAGAACAAAACTGCATGTGCAGATATCATAATAATAGAACTCATATATGTAGTTGGCGTACCAAGAATAATAACAGCAGACGATGTAATAGCTCCAAGCCAATTTGACTCTTTTGCAGTCAGGCCATACAAGATGGAATATACCAGCAGAACAACAATTGAACCAAGATATAGAAGCCCAAGATGTGAAGCCCTGCCGACATAAATTTAGTTAATAAAATTATCGAAGTAATAGCAAAGATAGAGTCTGAAAGAAAATACAATATGGAATCATAACTTAGAAAAACTAAAAAACTGGATGGACCTGTAAACTGAAAAACTTTGTTGACCTATATAGGAGCCTATTTTAAACATGAATGTACCATATACGCAACTGCATACAAAATGTTCGGTTCATAAAGGCATAATGTGAAAGAGCATCAATTGTGGTAGCATACTGAAGAAAATCTCCAGAGAAGTCTCATGATCAAAACACAGGAAACATTAACAGAACATCATAACTGGAGAGCAATTAAAATATGATTCACCTTCTAGATTGACGAGGATATAACTCATTGGGGTCTGGTGGTTCTGTTAAGAACGCCACCGGACCCACTTCAATACAATCCGAGTAAGCATATTTATATGCCCTTCGCACATATTCATCCACATCCAAGCCATTGCCTGTTGGAATTCATACGAGGATTACAGATAAATCAATAAACAAAACGGAAATAATACAATGTGAGAAAATCAGATTTGATTGATTTGTGTGATTTTGTAAATTCCTAGTTTAAGGCTAGATTAGCTTTTTACAATTTATTTTTATATCTTGTAGATTGTGTAACTAGGTCCTAGAATTGTGAATGAGAATTACTACAATTTGTTCTCTGAATTTCTACATGGTATCCAAGCATGGTTCCTAATGGAATCAGTGCACCTATCTAAATCTATCAATTCCCCACTATAGTTGAAGTAAAAAATAATAATAAATTCCAGCTATTATAAAATAAAATCAGTAGTCTTTTTTTCCTTCTCTGAGAGGAATTCTTTTGAGAGACGTCCAGTATTATGCAAGTCGAAACCTTCTCCTTTCAACTAGGAACAGTAAGAGTATCTCTACAAGTTATTGGTCCAAACCTATCAAATCTCTTCTCCCTTGTGTTTTTAGCACAAAGCTAATCCCTTAACAACCTTTAAGAACTTCAACCTTGATTTAAGTACTATGGATTATTGACTCTGGTGCACATATGACTTAGTCTATCTACTCTTTTTCCCCTCACAATCCTTGTCCAGGCGATTTGAAAATTAGAGTTGCTAATGTTTCTTTGTCATCCAGTGGTGGCAAAAGTTAAATCAAATCTCACCAAACAATCTGTTCATGTTTCTAATCTTGCTTGTGACCTTTTGTCTTCTAACGAAGTTACTGAAGATAAGATTGTGTCGTTAAAATTTTTTCCATCTCTTGAGTTTCAAACAGAACATTTTGATGCCCAAAGAAAAGAGTTGTATGGCTTACCATTGAATACCATTCTGCATATAAAAAGCATGTTGATTGCCAGGGCAATTGCTGACACACCAAAGAAAAATCCCGAAGGTGAATATTGCTCTGATGCTTTTACACCAGTTGTAACATACACAGCACAAAGTTCATACGCACAAAGCAATCCAACAGCCAGAAGAAGTAGAACAGCAACAGCCCCTGCACAAGTTAAACATGACGAGAGAATATAAACTTAATAGAAAATGTCCATAAACAGCATAAGAAAAATGATGGACTCTAACTAAATGGTTGAGTAACTTGCAATTCCAACAAATATTTAACAACTCTTCGCTAAGTAAACTTACCATTATGCAACTAAGAGCTCATCCAAATTCAGAACTTCTGTTTACTCTATTTTAAAGTAGCCCATAAATATTTGAGCTATAATCAAATAGTCCAGATATGAAAACACCACTCAGAATTTAACAAAGAATAATTAGGATGACCTGAAAGTTTTAACTGAATATTAAAGGCCATAAATTACATGTTACACTTATCTCCATTCAAACATCACATCCTTGCCCAATTAAGATATGATATCATATGTATACAGGTTGTAAAAACGCATAATTTTACGAAAGCACTAGAAAAAAAATAATTTTTAGAAGAGTTGGGAAACATTCAAGAAATGGAATTTGAAATAGGTTGAGCTTTAGAATAAAAGAATAGAGCATCAGTAATAGTGAGAGGAGAGAATGTACATAAGATAACTTGTCCTGTTAGGCCATTGGAAGCTGGGAAATTAAAAATCTACACTCTTAGCTTCGCAGGAAAGGTCGGTGTTTTTTGCTACCACCACATCAATTAATGTGGGACCAATCATATCCAAATGAGAGATGCTACATGTACCTAAAATTTTATCTAATCTTTTACATAATTAACACATGGCCGCCCCCTATTGGGGGGGCGCCTAGGAGGCAGCCATGTGTCAATTATGTAAAAGATTAGGTAAAATTTTATGCACAACAAGCTTTTTCCTATTCAAATAGGTTACACATCAATTTTATATAGAAAAACTGGACATTGGACTGTGGGCTGAAGGAAATATAGGTAGAGCCAATCCCTCTAACAAAAGCTTGTGGGTAACTAAATAAAAGATGATACATACTTGAACTTTGCCATTGTGTTCTCCACCAAAGCATAATCGAGTAGAATGCCAAAACAAGAGCAACTCCAGCCATTATAACAGCCAGACCAATTATGTCTTGACCTAATATCAAAATCAACCAACTTCCCCATATAATAAGTACCACCACTGGTGAAATTACAACCATCCATGCACAGAGAGAGAGAAAACCACATAATATTCCCAATTGAGGTCCTTGTAAAAATTCTGGCCATTTTCTAGCAAAGATCCAACTGAAAAGGTTAAAAAAAATGTTCAGTTAAAATACAAGATAAAAGTGTTTGATGAATATTCTGTGAAATAAGCAAGCAGGTTATGCGTCTTATTTAAGGATAAAAAGCAAAAGACACGTCAGACTACATTTTTTATTTTATTTTTTGTTAAAATAGATGAGCATTGACACACGTGGTTGGGAAAGGGATCTAGCTGAACTAACGAGGATAGAAAAAGACAGCTTTAAAAGAAGTAGAGTATCCTGACCCTAAAAGAATTCTCCATGATGAAACAATATAGCCAGCTATGCATGGGTAACCTTAAAACATCAAATTTCATGAAGTAATATTATGGAATGTTCGAAGTAAAAAAAATTCGGTCTTTTTATGTCAAAAGATCCATGAAGTCAATGCAGAAAACAAAAGAAACAAAATTCAGCGAAGGAAGAGAATATTCTAGCTCTTTCTATTCCTAAGGACTACCAATGTACAAAGGAGATTTCGAATAACCGGAAAACAATCAAATTATTACCATCAACCAGCATTTTTTATTAATCACAAGCCTGCATTGGAATCCGTGATATGCCAAATAAAAAGACAATTATTTTCAAAATGATAATACTAAGTGGAATTTAGCCTCTATTTAGTTCGGATAAAAATTAGATTTTTAGTAGATTTAAGTATGTGGTCAAAAAGTCAATAATTGTAGGTCCCAAGAAATGTGTGATTAAAAATAAGTTTGGAGAAAAATGAGTTTTAAGAAATAGGGCAAACAAGGGCTTAATATTTCTCTTTTTCTGCAACAAAATGACAATAATAACAAAAAGAAAGTGATGATGAAAAAAGTTACATAATGAGGAGAGGATGAACGAGAAGTGAAAACACAACTTCTCTTTGAATTATGATGAGTTCCTAGGGCAACCAATGCATCTTTTCTCTTCTTTTTTTTTCTTTTTTTCATTTCAGTTAGTATAAATAGCAGGGATACACACACAAATATATATTTGTACTTGCATGGATGAGTATGTTGTCCATTAACAATACTGCAAAAAATAGAGAAAAAATAAAGAACGGAGACAATATACTCAAAATATTTATGTGGAAATGCACTAGTATTTATAAACCATGGAATAAGATAACTTGTATTCAATTGCCAGCTCACTCTCAAAAGCAACGCCATTATAAGGCTTATGTCTTTTTTAAGGTCAAAGATAAAACAGAATCGTTACAGCAAAAGTCATATACCGGCATTAGTATTAAGCCTCAGTTGGACATACATTAAATCAAAACTCTTTTTTCTCAAACTCATTTTCAACCACACATTCACACAATAAAATATTTTACACTTAAACCCAAAACTTTTTCCAACCTTTTAACCCCACATTATCCAAAAAAAAAAACTATTCCCAAACTTATTTTCCCCAAAAAAAAACCTCATTAAGATGGATGTCAAACAAGGGCTAAGTTTCAAGATTCTGTGTTCTCTAATCATTGATTTAAATCCAAAATTTCATGTCAAGTAATTAATTGATTCAGGTTGCTTGAACTAAGTAATCAAAGGAAAACACGATAAACTGGAAAAATTATTCCTCTGGCACAATTGGCATATTTTAGCCTACGCGTTAGTCCCCAAAAGCCAAGGTGAACTTGAGGGCATCCAATCACACTCTTTCTCAGCATAAATTGCTCAACTATTGCAGTGTATTTAATATCTCGCGTGATATACCTTAACGAATGGTTATTTCTCAATAAATGGCCTGTTTTTACAACAATTCAAGAAATTACTAATTAAGGATCAAGAGAGGGCATTAATTTGTAAAACCATGGTTTAAACACAGCTAGCACTTATTTGCTAGTTATTTAAACAGATATCAACCTCATAAGCTACAGCGTGTATTTTCTAGAGCGGATATTATGTCGTGCTTATGAACCAGAGGACTTAGTGATAAGCTACCAATTAGGAACCCTAACCGCACCCACCTACCCAAGAAAAAAAGCTCTTTTAGTAACAAAAAACTATGTTGTGTATTCTTCACCTTTGGTGGCTTTTTCACTCAGGCATGCCTGTTCCTTGAGAAGTTAATTGTAAAATATAGAGGAGAAAAAACTGGTGAGGTAAAAAAACAATGGTGATGTTCATTAGTCCCACTAGGGGAAATGAGGGAAACAAACATTTAAAATGGATGAAATTCCAGATATGTTTCTAGAATTAATAAAGCACGTCCTCCACCCCATTTAATGCTGGCAGGAATACAAAGCCTAACAGAGAAAACTCTTTTCCAACGCAAGGTCGACTTTTTTCCTCAATGCTTCCACAAGGTCTGTTTGAAATATAACCTCTCACCGATTTGCTCCTCAGTTTCAATATTTTCATTTTTCTTATTATATTGGGGTGCGGTGCACAGATGCCAGTAAGCTTAGCATTAGCAACTAACATGTATGCAGAAGAAAAACCATCAAAAGCCGCAAAATTATTAACGAAAAATGAAAAATAATACTGAAAGTTATTTGTTAAATAAACTAATTTTGACACGTCTCTTTGCAAATAGAGAATGTTCTTACTATTATTATGATCAAAAGGCATCAAAAAGGAATCGAATGATGGGAACTATAATATAGACATGTAAGATTTTAATGTTTAACATAAATAATTCAACTGTTTCTCCCTTTGAATCACTTACTGAACGATGCCTAACAGCAACTGACAATTTCCTTAAATTTCTCGTTCTTCCCTGCTTCATCTCAACTAGTTTCTACTGTGATTAACACTTGAGGGATACTTCACAATCTTAATAACCATTTCAACAACATTCGTATCAAATGCTTTATATCACTCTCGTCTCATACCACAGCTGCATTAAATTAGGAGTTTCCTTCATCCCATCTCATGTAGGTCATTTTAAGCTATGGCAATTTTTGCATTCACCACACAGTACATTCAAGCAAGTACAACTTGGGGTTATTTAAGGTCCTTTAATATGACATTATATCATTTCCTAATCTGGTTTTGGTAAGTAATCTTTGAGAATATTATAACAAGATGCATTTAATATAATTTTAACATCATAATAAACAAGTCTGCATTTAACCCAATTATTGTGATCTAAAAAGATAATCAGAAAATGAATAGAGATAATCAGATTCGAAAAGCATCACCTATAAATCCGCCATGGCCTCCAGTTCACTAGCCACAGTATAATGAAAGATGCAGAACCCAGGACCGAGAAAAGGGTCCCCGAAATTACGCATGCCAGCATCAACCCGTGCTCCTTCCCTTCCATTTCCTTCCGCTTTCTCTCTTAACTAGAAACGGTACAAACATCGCCCGAAAAACCAAAAATTGGCATGCTCAATAATTAGTTAAATAGAAGAATCAAACCATGAGCCAAAAAGAACTCATATAATGAAGTGAACACAATCCAATTTCCCATTTAGACCGATCAAAGAGAAGTAAACCAGAGATTTACACGACTTAAGGGAAAATAAAGTGGTCTTCACATAACCATTACCTTACCTATGTCAGTGAAAATTGGCGCATTTCTTCGGAGATTTCAGCCAAGGGAGCTAGGATGCCTGAGCAAAATGTCTGGCCCCCACCATAATCAAGTGAAAATAAGCTAGGGTTTTGCCCTCTTCTGTGAGCTCGAGCCTAGCTCAAGAAGATAGGTTTTTGTAAGTTTTCTATTATGGGTTTCTTCGATTGGGTGAGTTGATGTGAATGCAGATTGCTTTTTAAAACCCTATTCCGAAATGAGAGAGAAAGAGAGGTGGGGGGGGTGGGGGGGGGGGAGACTGGAGGAGAAGAGTCAAGCGTGCGAGTGTAAATATCAATAAAGAAAGAGGAAATTTTGGGGAGGTCTGGTCGTAAATAATAAAGTAACAGTCTCAGAATTTCGTCCGAGAATTATCGTATTAGCTGTTAGCAGGTGTTGAGGATTTCTGATTGTAACTTATAAGCTATTAAATAATTGACTTTTTTAGCCCTGTTTGGTCGGATTAAAATCATAAAATATGATTTTAATCCAAATCAAAGTCAAACAATCAATATTAATCACTTCTTTTATGGTCCCATAACTTTTCAACCATAAATTTCAAAAACTTTTATCATAATTTACTAAAAATCTAATTTTAATCTACATCAAATACCCTCTTAGTGTTGATCGCTTTACTTGTGGACATATGTGATTTGTCCGATTTCTTTAAAAATAAGTTCAAGTTTGGTATGATTAAATTTTAATTTAATTTAATTCAAAATCAATAATCAATAATCCAACACCAAACAAGGGCTAAGTGTGAAATCAAATGTAAGGACATTTTAAAATTAATTAATGTAAGAATTGAGAATTTATTACAAGATAACTATTTATTTGGTTAACGTGTGAGATCAATTTATTAACTTGATAAATTTCTTATAATCTAAAGTCAGACTAAATATTAATTTTAACTGTATATTCATAATTATTGTCAATTTATTATTCAGACATTTGGTGTGACTCGTTGGTCTCGAATTAGGTACATCAATCTTTAATTATACTGAAAAAATCCTTAATATTTGCTTATTGTTGTATTTATATCTTCAATTTTTTTTAATCGATCTTTCAATAATTAGTATGCCAACTTTTTTATGACAATTTTCGTCTATAACATCCACAAAAAAATATAAAAATATTTATTTGTCAATTATATTTTAAATGAGCAAAAATAATAAGTACAGACGTGCCAAAGCAATAGTTACACCTTATTTCAAAACACGTTAACACGATATGTATACTGAAATCCTTATCAGTGACCAAATATACTAATTAATGAAAATATGATTACATATACATAAGTGCGATAAATGTAATTTTAAAATGTGCAACAACAATAAAATGTTATTTATGAAATACATATATTCCAAAATTTAGAATAGGGCATACCACTTTACTCTTTGGATTAAGGACTTGTTTGATCTCCATTTTTTTCTCTATTCTTTTCAATAATATTATACACAACCCCAAAATTTTTTCTTTATTTTTAACCACACATTCTCCATCAATCTACTATTTCGAAATGCATTATACACAAAAAAATGGGGCTCAAACATGCCCTTGACTTTTAACTTGTAGCAATGATTTTTTTGCTATATAGGTGACATTGACGGGTTATTATCTCGAATTTTTTGAATTCAATAAATTAGAAATTGAATAAAATAAGTAAACGGTAAGCAAATGATTGTGTAATCTTAAATCTAACCATATATTAGATTACTAAAAAAAATTATTTACGAATTCAAAAATCAATTTCCACACGTGAATCCCAAATCAACAATAAAAATATTGTATCACCTGGCTAACACTCCAATTGTGACTTCCATCTCTTCCAATTTGCTTGCGGAAAGGATTTTGGTCCAAAAATTATCTCTGATGGTCACTTTGTCTCACTGACAATCAATGTAAAATTAATAATTAAAAGCTACGAGAACGTGGGAGAAAATTGTGAACATGTGAAAATGGAGGATTTTCATCTCAAATCCATAAAAGGGTTGGTAAGTCATTGTTTGATTTTGATTCTTGAGAAGTAATTTTGTGAAAAAAGTGATTTTTGTAAATATGCGACCATAAAGTAAGAAGAATATAATGGATGTGCGTAAAATGATTTTATCGAGAAAAAATTTAGTTGTAAAATGAACTCGAGAAAAAAGATGTGATTTTGAAAAAGTTAAAATCAAGCAACAACTAAATCTATAAATAAATTTTCTGTATAAAAGGAGAGAGTGAAGAAGGGAAAGTACTAGTTTAGAATTTCAAGATTTTTCATGAAGAAAATAGAATTAAGAACCTTGCTACATGTACAAATGGTATCCAAAATGGCCAAGTGGCGGTTCTCCACCTCTCCAATAGGGGGCCGTCACTTGGTCATTTTGGACACCATTTTGTACCCCTAGAATAATCCCAGAATTAAACTACTTGCACACTCCCTGTGTACATTAAGTTCGACATTCTAAGATATATCAAAATTCGTGCATTGATTGTTTAAAATATTGTTAAAATTAATGTATAAAAAATTATCACCTCACAACAATGCCTTAACTTGATATACGCGTAGCAGAAATGAAAAAATAAAGGTATGTTTTGTTTGTGTTTCGGTTTTTAGTATTGAGTTTTTAGTTCATTTTCAGTTTTGAGCATTTGTTTTAAGATTGTTTAAAGTAAGAAGAATATAATGGATGTATGCGTAAAATGATTTTACCGAGAAAAAATGTAGTTGTAAAATGAATTCGAGAAAAAAGATGTGATTTTGAAAAAAGTTAAAATCAAACAACAACTAAATATATAAATAAATTTTCTATATAAAAGGTGAAAGTGAAGAAGGGAAAGTACTAGTTTAGAATTTCAAGATTTTTCATGAAGAAAATAGAATTAAACTACTTGCACACTCTCTGTGTACATTAAGTTCGACATTCTAAGATATATCAAAATTCGTGCATTGATTGTTTAAAATATTGTTAAAATTAATGTATAAAAAATTATCACCTCACAACAATACCTTAACTTGATATACATGTAGCAAAAATGAAAAAATAAAGGTATGTTTGGTTGTGTTTCGGTTTTTAGTATTGAGTTTTTAGTTCATTTTCAGTTTTGAGCATTTGTTTTAAGATTGTTGAGCCACATTATTTTTCTCATTATCATTCTTCTACTCATTTTCAACCATATATTATTCAATAAAATATTATTTTATATCGCATTAATAACTTTTCATTTATTTTCAATCACATATTCTCTATCACATCCACAGTAAAAATGCATTTTTACTCTCAAAATGTGCACCAAACAAACTCTAAAACTTTGAACAATTTTTGTCTTTCAAAATTTTTATTTTTCTAAAAAAAATTCGAAATTTTATTTTTAGTATTTTTTTTTAGAATTTAAGATTTTTTTTTTGAAAAAAAAATAAAGTTTTTAAATATTTTTTTTAGAATTTTATATTTCTATTTTCTTAAATTTTTTATTTTTAAAATTTTATGTAAATAAGATTTTATTTAAATGCTTGTTTTCCATATTTTGAGTATTTTCAAAATTTTCATTGAAAACATTAAAAATGTGTTTTGAATTTTATATTATAAGTTTAATTTTGTTTTCGAAAGATGAAAATGGATTTTTAAAAGGGCTAATTTCATAAGCGGCCATTGAACTTATTTAAAAATTACAAAACGATCACTAAAGTTTAAAATTTGTAGAAACGGTCATTGAAATTTCATCCGCTTCCACAAACGGTCACTGAAATTTTAATTTATTTCACAAACGGTCACTAAATGATCGTCATAATTTTAATTCAAACTCAAAGGATCAAAACAAATGAACATAAACGTTTGACTACCTCAAATGCAAATTTTCTGCTATTAAATATCATCATTAGAGTAAATTAGATGGAAATTGTAAACATGACATTTTAATTTTCGTTCTGTCTATATACGTACAAGATCATAAATTTTTGTGTATCGTGCATATATTTCCTAGCTTTTAATGAACTTTTATTTATTTTAATTCACATAAAAATATAGTATATTCTTATTTAAACGAAATTTGCACTTGAGGTGGTCAAACTTCTTCTGTGTTCATGTGTTTTGGTTCTTTAAGTTTGAATTGAAATCATAACGATCTTTCAGTTGCTGTTTGTGAAACAAATTAATACTTCAGTGATCGTTTGTGAAAGCGCACGAAACTTCAGGAACATTTTCTGCAAGTTTTAAGTTTTAGTGATCGTTCTGTAATTTTTAGATAAGTTAAGTGACCGTTTGTGAAATTAGCCCATTTTTAAAATATCAAATCAAGTACATTTCAATATTTTGCTAAGCTGAAATCTAGAAATAGCTTGAAATAAGTTAATAAAGAACCAAACGCACCAAATTTATGTTTCAATTGGAAGGGCGATCTAGTCATTACTTGTCATGGTATTCCATGAGTTTATTATATGTTATCCCAGATTTATTTTCCCCTTAATCGCTTGGCTAATAAATAAATTTACACATCCCCTAATATATACGTCAGCAAACAGAAATCCCATTTTGTTCTCTTTATAACTATTTTGATCCCAAACCAGATTGAAAAAATTGGGTGAAAATGGCGAATAACCCACTTTTAACTCGTTAATGTTGGAAAAATGTGCTATTAAAAGGAAGGAAATTTTTCGACGCACAAAGCTATTTTATTTCGAGAACGTATCATCAGAAATGAATTTTATAGTAGGGACAGTCGACGCTACATTCTTATTAAGCATGTACATAACATGCATCAAAATTCTTCATATGCAATACAAGTAATTCGAACAATAAATAAATAATTTTTATTTTTAACTTTATTTTCACACCTCCAACCATGATGTCTAGTAAAATTCAATCCTCACCGAGTCTAGTAATTGATAAAGCCTAAAAAATGTTTTGTTTCAACTGACGTGGAAGGAGTTATAAGAAAGTGAACGATACCAAGAGTCAACCGAAGTCAAATGGAGAATTCGTACTCGACCTCCATCTAGTAGATAATGACTTAAAAAAAATAACTTTATGCTGCGCATTTAAAATTTATGGAAGAAGTAATAAGAAAGCGATCGATACCTTTGTATTTTCGACGAGGAAGATGAGAAGAGCAGTGTTAAATGCACTTGTACAAAAACATATTTTCAAGTGCTATTTGTATCAATTACCACACGAAAGTAAGAGAAAAGTTTATGGGCTTGAAACCCAAAAGAAAACCTTGGTACTTGGAAGTACTTCGGTCCAATTTACTCAAATAAAGAACCAAACAATTACTGGAAATATTAATTCCATTTGATTTTATTCTGGTGATGGTTTATTTATTTAGCTCTCGTTTAATATATATTAAAATTCTCATTCTTCTACTTATTTTCAACTACACATTCTTCAATAAAATAATATTTTCCATTACATCAATCACTTTTACTTCTTTTTCCTCTGTTCTAAAAAGCGCGCCTAGGCGCCGCCTAGGCTTAAAGCGGGATGAAAACGTCTCGCTTTGAGGCTAAGGAGTAATTAAGCGGTTAACAGATAACGTTGACCGCTTAATACCCGATTAAGCGTGTCTAAGCGCGCCTAGGCGTGGCAAAGCGTGCCTAGGCGTACTAGGCGCGCTTTCCTCTTGGAGGCCCAATTTTTCCCGTCTAGGCGTGCTAGGCGCGCTATACACGACTCATTTCTTTTTGCCAACGAATAATTACTTAAATATGCTATACTCCA
>CAIGRS010204022.1:0-20782 GCA_903798395.1 Fraxinus floribunda | reverse complement strand
AGACACTCAAAACACAAAATACAAAGAGAACAACAGCTAAATTTTGGAAAGAATGTGAATCAAACAGGGGCATAAGTTGTTTAGCATCTACTTTTGGCTTACTAGCTCTATCCACTTATGATAATCTAAAAAAAAATGTTGAATATTCTTCTTGTATTGTTTAGTAAACAAGATTAGGCATAAAAATGTACAAAACTGCACCACGCTAAAAAGTGAACACGTAGCTTCAGAATTATGAAACGTTTTGAAATTATTGGAAGAAATGCGAGTTTTTTAGTTATAATTTTTGTTGAGATAGATGAGCACAATCATGTTTGGCACACCTTAAAAGTTTTCCATCTTCTAGCTAGGCAACATATGTGTGCATACCACGTAAACGAGTTACATGGATCATTGAATCACACGATATAATCTATAGAGGTAGAAAAACATACATTTGATAAAAAATTTGTGTTTAAATTTGAACTTTGTCTAATCACATTGTGAGTCAACAATTTGTAACTTAAAAATTAAGTAATTTGTTAAATTATCTTTGATATTTGTTCACCTTTGTGTATCCAACTATGACGAAATACGAGAAAACTACGAAAAAATTGTTTAAAGTTCTCATGCAATTTCTCCATTACGTCACTACTATTTGGCCTTACCATCTCAACAAAGATATATGGGGTGTTTGAGTCACATTATTTTGGAAGAATGTATTTTGGAATAGTAAATTGATGCAGAATGTGAGGTTGGAAAAAAAAGGAAAATTATTGATGTGATGGAAAATATTATTTTATTGAAAAATGTGTGATTGAAAATGAGTAGAAAAATGATAATGAAAATTTTAATGCGTACCAAATATGGGCATAATAATAATTTATGTAGTCAACTTGATAAATCAAGTTGAATTGTTATGTCACTATAATATATGAAATGAAAGATGGAATCAAGTTATATTTATGATATTTAGTTGCAGCGCCCTCTTGCAAAAATATAACAAACTTTACTCCAAAGTCATGGCATTACCTTAAAAAATACAGACAAATAATTCATAAACAAGGAAGAAAATGTGGATTCATAAACGACTTTTTTTATTCTAATCGGAGACGTAGTTGAGATACTTTTAACTGATAAATTTTAACAATCGGACCACTTTTAAAACGTGAAAAATAAGTAAATGGAAATAAAAATACGAGTGTAATTGATATTTGAACATTTTTTTTTGTCAAATTTAGAATATTAATCAAGTTATAAGTTTGATTATCTCAACTACCCATGGCATTACCTTAAAAAATACAGACAAATAATTAACCTCTGCGAAAGGCAATCTTTACCTAACCTAAATAATTTATTGAGACATGGCTTCTTATTGAAGGGCAGAAGCACAAAGAAAGGTATCTAACCTATAGAACCCTATATATATTGTTTCAAATTCAAGTATACAAATGACAACCCCCAATCTGCAATCCAAAGAAAATGCATCAATGAAGCCATCCTATAAACGGTACTCATTAAGGGGCCCCAATTATTATTTTAAAAAGGGTCAAGAAATCGTAGACCGGAATATATTGGGATTAAGAATGTCATATCATCAAAAGAAAAAAGGATGATGTAAATATGATGTTGGGTTTTGCAATTGTCTAAAGAAAGAGGGGCAGCTCAAAAACATTATTTTGAATGGTTATTGGTTGGTAGTGGGTTATGATGGCCCCGAGGGTTTCTTAAACTTCACTTGCAAATTTCCAGCCTATTTGAGTCTGTATATAATGAGCCGATTCTTCAATTGCTGCTGTATAGGTCGAGTTTCAAAGAAAAGCCCAGAGTCACAGGTACTGTACTGAAGTATTTTCTTGATGTATACTCTGTTCTTGCTTTCTTGAAAGTAATAGCCTTCCATTTTCGTTTACATTTTATGATGATCCGAGGAAAATCTTAATACCTATCTGGGATTTCTTTGATTAAGATGGTTATTTGATATTTTTCTGGTGGACGTAGAAATCAGGAGACAATATGGAGAAACAATCTACAAGCAATGCCAGCAACGTGTTTCATCCTCAGGTGAATAAAAAGATTTTATTTTTGCAGCTTTCCTTGTTCTTATATTGAGTTCTTTGATGCCCCCAATTTCTTCATTATTTGGTTGTCTTCCGTTATTGGGCATTTCTTGTGGTACCATTTTTTAATTGAGTTATCAAGTCTTGCATTATTTTACCCCCTCTTTCTACAGTCTATTCAAGCAAGCATAAATTTCAGAAAAAATGTGGTTCTCCTTTGTATCCTTTTTCGAGTTTCCAACTTGACTTTCTTGGAAGGGGTGTTTGGAGAGTTGGGAGAAGGGCTTAACATTTGTATGTCTTAACAAAATAAGAAACTAACAATCACATCATTGTTGCAACTGCAAAAATGTCAATCATGAGATCATGACAGGAAGTATATGTTTTTTAATCTCAAAAAATAAACATTATAATAGTGATGACAGTGTTCGGTTGAGGCCACTGATTGTATATAGGGATGTTGAAAGCTTCCAAAATAATTGGGGCTTAGGAGGGGTTAATTGTAAGACATCTGCAACTGTAATTTTTATTGGTAGTGTAATTATATCTCTTAAGTATCTATGCTACCTTTAGTATGGCAATTTGGTGTAGAACCACAAACAAAGCTATGCTACAATCTTGTCTAGTGTACACATATTGACCCATCCTGAATGTTTTTTTTTTCTCCTTCTATGTTCCAATTTCAGCTCATATCAGTTATATGAATAATTGTTTTGGTATTTCTGGCAGAACTTGAACGAGGTGGTAAACGATTCAAGCAGCAGAGCTTCTATAAACATCATACTCAACCATGATTTCTCTGGAGGACTACATCTGTGGCGCCCCAATTGTTGTGATGCTTTTGTGATTTCCGAAGAATCTGGTAACTCTGAAGGAATACCTGCCAAGCTAAGTGGTCGCTATGCTGTCGTAACTAATCGGAGTGAATGCTGGCAAGGCTTGGAACAAGACATTACCAACCAAGTTTCCATGGGTTCCACTTACACAGTTTGTGCTTGGGTGGCATTGTCTGGGGCTCACCACAGTATTTCTGATGTGCTGGCCACTCTAAAACTTGAATACCAAGATTCAGCAGTTAGTTATTTGTTCATTGGAAGGTAAAGTTTGCTTTCACTTGGTTCTTCTACTGCTTAAGAAATCAGTTCTTGATTGCATTGACCTGGTGCAGAATTTCTGCGACAAGGGAGCGTTGGGAGAAAGTGGAAGGTACATTTTCACTGTCAACTATGCCTGATCGAGTTGTATTTTATCTAGAAGGACCTTCCCCTGGTGTTGACCTACTCATAAGATCTGTAATGGTTTCCTGCTCTTGTTCGGCTGAATATGATGTAAGTTTATCTCAAGTACATTTTTCTTCTTACATGTAGACTTGGAGATGGATTAAAGCTCTGTAACTTATCCTTTGTTGGTGAAAAAGTACCACTAAGTGCATTATGAGTAATTTTGGCTAAGCTTAAAATGTTTAGTTTTAAGAAAATAGGTAACTTATAAAAATAATTTTTTTTAAGGTCATTGGAAATAATTCCTTAACTTTGACAATAAGGTAAGGGTAACTTTGAAAAAACGTAACATCTTTCACTTGGAAGTAAAAAAATATAAGTTGTCCTAACATGTTTGTAGATAAAAAGTTACTTAACAGTAACTTACTTTTTTCAATCTTATCACGTGCTCTGGACTGAGACACAACAAATCAAAGTTAGCTCTTTTTGTTTATTTTCTCTCGCACTCTTCTCAGCTCTTCTTGTCTCATCTCTGGTTGGTTTCTAATGTGGTCTTGACTTTAACAACTGATAGAGCCGAAGCACAGGATCTATCTGTGATGAAGATGAGAACATAGTTCTGAATCCAAAATTTGATGATGGCCTTCAAAACTGGTCTGGAAGAGGTTGCAAGGTTGTCTTGCATGACTCTATGGAAGATGGCAAAGTCCTTCCAATGTCTGGAAAGTTCTTTGCATCTACAGCAGATCGCACGCAGAACTGGAATGGAATTCAGCAGGAGATAACGGGGAGAGTTAAACGAAAGATTGCTTACGAAGTTGCTGCTGTAGTTCGAATATATGGTAATAACGTCACCAGTTCAGATCTTCGGGCTACATTGTGGGTTCAGGCAGCAGATCTCCGTGAACAGTACATAGGGATTGCTAGGTAATTTCTGTCTCCCCTTTCAATGGGATACTTTCAGTTTACACTATGAATCTTGGTGTGCTTTTACTTTATCTTCTGAGAGATGAACTAAATTTCCAAATTACAGTTCCTCCAAACATAACTTTCTTGTGATCATATTTACAATAGTATCTGAACAATCTCCTGCACTTCACATTTTTTTTTTTTAGCTGTAGAATGCATATTTCTCGAGAGTTTATCTGCTTTTTTGTTATATGGTCCCATTGTTAGGTTTTGACAACTCTCCCAAGTTTCCACATTTGACGGTGATCATTTTCATAGAGATCTGACAAACTATATATAGATTTATTTCTTAGTCTGCGTTACACTTTTATATTCTTTTCTTTCTTTCCATCATTTAGTGAAAACCAATAAGTAAATATGTTGTTTATTTTTGTTACATGGTCCCATTTTTTTTACTTCTTTTGGCATGGATTAGTATTTTCAAGCACATTTGCTTCATGGTAGCTGGCTGTTTATGTAGTGTGCAGGCAACAGACAAAGATTGGGTGCAGTTGAAGGGAAAATTTCTCTTGAATGGTTCCCCTTCAAGGGCAGTAATTTATTTAGAAGGTCCACCTCCGGGCACTGATATTCTCCTTAATAATCTAGTTGTGAAGCATGCTGCAAAAGTCCCACCTTCATCTCCACCAGTCATCAAGGTAGTTGAATAATACTTTTATCGGCCTGAAACACTTGCTTGGATGCAAATTGCAGAGAAATAAAAGTAATAAATTACTGTGATGAATTTCCATTTTTCCAGGATGCAGCATTTGGTGTTAATATTATTGCTAACAGCAACCTCAGTGATGGCACCAATGGTTGGTTTCCCCTTGGAAATTGTACTCTATCCATTGGAAATGGTTCTCCACATATCCTTCCTCCCATGGCTCGAGATTCCCTTGGTCATGAGCCATTAAGTGGTCGCTATATACTTGTGACCAAACGTACTCAGACATGGATGGGCCCCGCTCAGATGATAACAGATAAATTGAAACTCTATTTGACATATCAAGTGTCTGCATGGGTTCGGATTGGCACTGGTGCAACTAGACCTCAGAATATTAACGTTGCTCTTGGCGTGGACAGCCAATGGGTAAATGGTGGCCAAGTTGAGATTAATGATGACAGATGGCACGAAATTGGAGGATCTTTTAGAATTGAGAAGCAACCAGCGAAGGTAATGGTTTATGTCCAGGGTCCTGATGCTGGTGTAGATTTGATGGTTGCTGGACTTCAAATCTTTCCGGTTGACAGAGAAGCGCGATTTAAATACTTAAAGAGAGAAGCCGATAAGGTACACTAATGAATTGAGTTTCCATTATAATGGCATGAGTGATGGTAATTTGTTTGAGAATTTTTTTTTTTATTAAATGCATATGTTGTTATGCAGATACGCAAGCGTAATGTCATCTTGAAATTTTCCACATCTGATTCAACCACTTTGCTTGGCATGAATGTGAAAATTAGACAAATGCAAAATAGTTTTCCGTTCGGATCATGTGTGAGTAGATCAAACATTGACAATGAAGACTTTGTTGATTTCTTCTCCAAAAACTTCAACTGGGCTGTCTTCGGAAATGAATTGAAGTGGTATTGGACAGAAGCGCAGCGAGGAAACTTGAATTACAAGGATGCCGATGAGCTCTTGAACTTTTGTGTAAGCCACAACATTCAAGTCAGGGGTCACTGTATCTTCTGGGAGGTGGAGTCTGCAGTTCAGACATGGATACGCACTTTGAACCAAAATGATCTGATGTCAGCTGTTCAAAACCGTCTATCGGGCCTACTCACTCGCTACAAGGGAAAATTTATGCACTATGATGTGAATAATGAAATGCTGCACGGTTCATTCTATCAAGATCATTTGGGAAAAGATATCAGGGCAAATATGTTCAAGATTGCTAATCAACTGGATCCTTCTGCCGTCCTATTTGTGAATGATTACCACATCGAGGATGGTTGTGACTCACAATCATCCCCAGAGAAGTACATTGATCACATTCTCAATCTCCAAGAACAGGGAGCACCTGTCGGAGGAATAGGCATACAGGGGCATATAGACAGTCCAGTTGGGCCAGTTGTCTGTTCTGCCCTTGATAAGTTGGGAATTCTTGGACTTCCAATATGGTTCACAGAACTTGATGTGTCTTCCGACAATGAGTATGTTAGAGCTGATGATTTGGAAGTCATGCTAAGGGAAGCTTTTGCCCACCCTGCAGTCGATGGCGTTATGTTGTGGGGATTCTGGGAGTTGTTCATGAGTCGAGATAATGCACATTTAGTGAATGCTGAAGGGGATATTAATGTAGCCGGTAAAAGATACCTTGATCTTAAGCAAGAGTGGTTGACCCGTGCTCATGGCCATACAGACGAACAAGGTCAGTTTGAGTTTAGAGGATTTCACGGATCGTATGAAGTTGATGTTGTTACTCGTTCAAAAAAAGTGACCAAGAAATTTATCGTTGATCAAGGGTTGGAGCCAGTCACTATTTCTATCAATTTATAGTCATGCTTCATCAATAATTAAAAGATTCACACACTTGAACTGCTATATAATGAATAAAAAGGTGTTTTCTGTTGTTGATTTGTGCCATCTTATGTTTACACAGAGTTTCTTTATTATTCAAAAATAAGTGTAAAATGATGTGTCAATAAATCATTGATGAATATCAAGTTGGACAACAGATCTCAACTCTTTCGGTGATAGCTAATTGGGGGCTAATTTTTGTCTAAACTAGTACATATTTTTAGCGTTAAATTTTGCAAGAAACGACACAATTTACTGCTCAAAAAGAAAGCCATAATTCTAATACATAAAAATTTTAGAAGAAGAAGATAGTTCAAACTCAAATATCTAAAATTCTACAAAATCCATAACGACGTGCATATACACACAAACGTTTAAGAGAAGAAAGAAATATATATAGAATTCAACAACTTCAAATTCACAAAAAAAAAAAATAAGAGAAGATCGAAAAATGGCTTTTCTATTCTTGTGAGCTTTTATGGGAAAAGGCAAAGAATTAAGGTTTATAATATTCCTTCATGTCATATTTGTCTCTTAACAATTATTTTCATTGAACTTTATCTTATGTTACTATATGTTCACCAAAATTTTAAAAAAGTTTCTCACAGTTCATTCATATTTAAAAAAAGTTACTCATTCATCACTCGTACCAATTCCATCCATGCACGTGGACTCCATAAATACCACGTAGGGTTTTCATCCGTCCACGTGCAATTTTTTGTCCATGTGGACGGATAGAATTGGGTGAACAGTGAATAATTTTTTAAATTTGAATGAACAAGTAGTAATTTAAGGTAAAATTCGATTGACATTGATTTAATTAACTATATTATGATAGTGCATTTAAGTGTTCAAAAATTTAAAAATTGTTAAGTTTTGTAAAATATGTTGATAACAAATATATAGTAATTGTAAATTTAATGAAATATATAGATAAATGTACGTTTAATCAGCTTAAACTATGAATTAAGTTTACCCAAATGTAGTTTTTACTTTTTATTGATTGAATAAATTTTTGTTAAAATCTACATTCTAAAAAAGTAATTATAAAGCATATTTACGTAAATTTCTACTTGTTCATAAACGAGTTTTTAACTTATGTCCCTATTTGGTAACTGTTCTTTCAAAGAATTAAACTCATCATACAGATGAAATGGGCATGAATTTTTACAGATGATGAGGTAGCAACATTGGATTGACTGATTGAAAATTGTTTTTTGTTCAACATTCAATAAAATTGTGCCAACTGACAATCTGTCAAATTATTTGGCAAAAATCCGTGTACACGTAGCAATATTGTCTTTTAGAACTCTTTTGGGATGTGTAGGTTTTTATTTTCAATGCAATTCACACCCACACTCTTTCGTCCATCCCATTTTTATAATTTATCCACCAATAAAAGATGGACAGATTTAATATTTTATAGGTTGAAAATTAATCAAATCAAACATATCTATAATAAGGGTGCGTTTGAACCATATTATTTTGGAAGAATGCATTTTGAAATAGTAGATTGATGAATAATGTATTGTTGAAATAGAAGGAAAATGTATTGATGTGATTGAAAATGAGCAGAATAATGAAAATGAGAATTTTAATGTGGCTTGAAAATGAGAATAATTTTCATGTAAATAAGTTTTGGGCTATTATTTTTCTTCCCCGCAAATTCAATGCTTTGCAATCAAACACGTTCCTATTCTTTTACTAGAATCGTCACCTTCATCAGGCAATACTATAAACAAATAATAAGGACGTTAGGACCAAGTTACAGATATAAGTGGAAGAAATAATCAATTCATTCACTATTATACATACTAGTTGAAGATTAAAAAATCGAATGGAGAAACAGTCTCATCTATGTATTGCAAAATTTCCAGCCGCGTTACGTCTCTATATAATGAGCCCTTTTTTTTCATTGCTGCTTCAGAAATCGAAACCCATTCGAAGGTACTTGAAAGTGTTTGCAATACTCATTTGGGATTTCTTACAGTAACATGTTTTTATTGGTGTTGTGCTGTTGTTATAGGATGTATTTTGCACTGGCCAAGTGCATCACTGATGTGGTTGGACTTGGGGCAAATAACTTTTTTAGGAAAACAACACAATAACAAATTTCTGCCTCCCCTTTCCGAACCAAATTGGTTTTTACATAACAGAATCCTATAATCAACTAATACTTCTAGCAACAATTGTATGTCTTAATTTCAAAATGTTAAATTCAGTCACAACATCATTGCAGTTGCAAAGTGTCAAGTATGAGATTAAATGGTGAAGAATTACAGAATAATTGAAATTTTTGGAGCACTAATTGGTGAGATATCATGATGAAGTTTGATCTTTAGACGTTCTATTACTTCTGGAACTATGATTTTTTCTGGATAGTATTATTATGTAATTATATTTTTAAAGTATCTATTTTTACCCGTAGAATGAGAATTACATTTTGCATCACGGGCAATAAGCTAGTCTAGTTTGCAACCTGAATTATGTTTTACTATGTTTTAATTTGGACTTGTATATATTCATAAATCAAATTTTTGATAATTCCAGCAAAAGTTAAAGGAGGAGTTAATGGATTCAATCAGCAGACATTCCACTAATATCATTCTTAACCATGATTTTTCTGGAGGACTACATTCTTGGCACCCCAATTCTTGTCATGCTTTTGTGAATTCGGAAGAGTCTGCTTATCCTGAAGTAATAACAGCCAATTTAAGCGGTCGTTATGCTGTTGCCACTAATCGGAAAAAAAGTTGGCAAGGATTGAAACAAGTAATTACTGAGAGAGTTTCTACAGGTTGCACTTATACAGTTTGTGCTTTGGTTGGTGTATCTGGGGCTCCTCATGGTGTTGATAATGTGAAGGCTACTCTGGTACTTGAATATGGAAATTCAGAGAATAAATACTTGTCCATTGGAAGGTAATGTGTGCTTTCATTTGGTTTTGCTACTGCTTAAGAAAGCAATTCCTGATTGCATTG
This sequence comes from Fraxinus floribunda, assembly GCA_903798395.1. Lineage (NCBI taxonomy): Eukaryota > Viridiplantae > Streptophyta > Magnoliopsida > Lamiales > Oleaceae > Fraxinus > Fraxinus floribunda. The sequence goes on along the minus strand of CAIGRS010204022.1, from coordinate 11,067 downwards.
GCCTGGTTCAGTGTTGCTGCTTCAATGGAGAGTTGGGAAAAAGTGGAAGGAACATTTGCACTGCCAACTATGCCCGATCGAGTTATATTTAAATTGGAAGGGCCTTCACCTGGCGTTGACCTACTCGTAAGATCAGTACGGGTTTTCCCTAGTTCAGCTGAATATGATGTAAGTTCATGTTGAGGCTACTTTTCTACGTACATGTAGATTTGGAGGTGTAAATCTCGTGACTTCTTTTGTCAGGGAATAATTACCATTCTACTTTCATCACTGATTAGTTTCCGATATGGTCTTGTTTTGTACATTTGATAGAGCCAATGCACAGGATCTGTCTGTGATGGAGACCGGAACATCATACTAAATCCAAGATTTGACAATGCCCTTTGTAACTGGGTTGGAAGAGGTTGCATGATTGCCTTGTATGACTCCATGGCAGATGGGGAAGTCCTTCCAATGTCTGGAAAGCACTTTGCATCTACAGAAGATCGCACGGAGCCCTGGAATGGAATTCAGCAGGAGATAACAGGGAGAGTTCAAAGAAAGCTTGCTTATGAGTTTGCTTCTGTAGTTCGAATTTATGGTTATAACATTACTAGTTCGCATATTACGGCTAAAGTGTGGGTTCAGGCACCAGATCTACGTGAACATTATATAAAGATTGCTAGGTAATTCCATTTCCCTCTTTCCATGGGATATCTTTTGTTTACTGCATAGAATCTTTGCTTAATGTATTTTTCTGATTTTGACAACTTCATACCTGAGAAGTTATTGCATTGTGTGCTAGTTGATCCCTGTCCATATCCAGTGACACGAAGCTACACATTTAAACATATCATTCCTGCATTTTGACAAGAAATAAATTTCCAAACTCAAAAGTCCTCCAAACATAACTTTCAGGCAATATTTATACCTAAAATAGTTTTAAATCGTTTTCTTTACTTAAAAAGAATTCCTGTGGGATGGATACATGGTGAGACTTCATAATGATATTCTCTTATTTGATCCTATGCTTAGGTTTTGGTGAATCTCATCGGCCATGTTGTCATTAGATCCTGAATGTATTGTCATAGAAATGAGACAAAGTGCTCCTAGAATTTATATATTGGCCAGCTTTCTTCATATTTTATTTCTTTCCTTCGTTTAAAGAAAAATAGATAAGTAACTATGGTAGCTTATTTTTGCAGTTGCATCTTCCTATTTCATCCTTTGAAAATAAATATAATTTTCAATCATGTTCATTTATATCTGGCTGATTATGCAGTGTGAAGGCAACAGACAAAGATTGGGTTCAATTGCAAGGAAAATTTCTTGTGAATTGCTCCCCCGCAAGAGTAATAATTTTTCTAGTAGGCCCACCTCGCGGCACTGATATCCTCCTTGATAATCTAGTTGTAAAGCATGCTTTAAAAGTCCCACCTTCATTACCAACCATCATTGAGGTAGTTAAATAATTTTTTTAAGACTTCAAACGTGGGCTGAAATATATTCGCTAGATTTTCTGTGCTTGGACACTAAGTGGAGAGAAAGAAGTACTAAAATTATTTTGATGAATTCCCTTTTTTCCAGAATATAGCATTTGGAGTTAATATTATTGCTAACAGCAACCTTAGTAATGACACCAATGGTTGGTTTGCCCATGGGAACTGCACTCTAACCATTGGAAATGGTACGCCAGATAACCTTCCACCCATGGCTCGAGATTCTCTTGGAATTCAAAAACCCTTAAGTGGTCGCTATGTTCTTGTAACCAATCGTACCGAGACGTGGATGGGCCCAGCTCAGATGATAACAGATAAATTGAAACTCTATTTCACATATCAAGTGTCTGCATGGGTTAGGATTGGCTCTAGGGCCACTAGACCTCAAAATATTAGAGTTACTCTTAAGGTGGATGACCTCCAATGGGTAAATTGTGGCAAAGTTGAGGTTAAAGACGAAAAATGGCTGGAAATTAGTGGATCATTTAGAATCGAAAAGAAACCAGCCAAGGTACAGGCTTATGTGCACGGTCCTGATGCAGGTTTAGATTTGTTGGTTGCTGGACTTCATATCTTTCCAGTTGACAGACATGCAAGATTTAGTCACTTAAAGCAACAAATTGAAAAGGTATGTTGTGAAGAGTTTCTTTTGGGATTTTGACTGATTATCTTGAAGTGGTATTAAAACATGACGTCACTAATAGCATTGAGACAAAATCTTAAGATGATCCCTATGGTTAAATTATCGGTTGATGCGGGAAAAATCTTTGCTTGTTTGATACTCTCTCTCTCTCTCATCCAATCTGATTTCTATGCTGTACCGACTGATGGCATTTACCTCTTCCTCTCATGCTTAACGAAGATCTTCAATAAAGTAGAATATTGTACTCATTTGTTCAAGATGTATCAACTTGGTTCAAAATGCTCAATAATATTTTACCAATGATACCCAAGCACCATAGAGAATCTTAATCTTCACCCTGTTCCATTGAAGGATAAATTCATTGTTTATTATAATAGCATGATATAGAATTTTATGAGGCATCTCTGATTAATTACATGTGTGGCTATGCAGATACGCAAACGTGATATAATCTTAAAATTTACATCTGATTCGAGGCCTTTGGTTGGCAACTCTGTGAAAATTAGACAAACCGAAAATAGCTTTCCATTTGGATCATGTATAAACAGAAGAGATGTAGACAATGAAGAATTTGTTGATTTCTTTTCCAAAAACTTCAACTGGGCTGTGTTTGGAAATGAGTTGAAGTGGGTTTGGATGGAACCACGGAAGGGGGAACTGAACTACAAAGATGCTGAAGAGCTCTTGAACTTCTGTATAAGCCGAAACATTCAAGTCCGTGGTCATTGTATCTTTGAGGAGGCGGAGTCTGCAGTTCAGTCATGGCTAAGTGGTTTAAAGGAGGATAAATATGAACTGGAGTCAGCTGTAGAAGACCGTCTATCAGATCTTCTCACACGCTACAAGGGTAAATTTTAAGCACTATGATGTGAATAATGAAATGCTTCATGGTTCATTCTATCAAGATCACTTGGGAGTTGATATTAGGGCAGATATCTTCAGGAAAGCTAAACAACTGGATCCATCTGCCATCCTATTTGTGAATGATTACCATGTCGAGAATGGTCGTACTCGTGACTCACGATCATCCCTGGAGAAGTACATTGAGCACATTATTGATCTCCAAGAACAGGGAGCACCTGTCGGAGGATTAGGCATACAGGGGCATATGAACAGTCCAGTTGGACCAATTGTCTGTTCTGCACTTGACAAGTTAAGGGATAAGATTCCTGGACTTCCAATATGGTTCACAGAACTTGATGTGTGTTCCAACAATGAGTATGTTAGAGCTGATGATTTGGAAGTCACGCTTCGGGAAGCTTTTGCTCACCCTGCAGTAGATGGTATAATGTTGTGGGGATTCTGGGAGTTGTTAATGAGTCGAGATAATGCACATTTAGTGAATGCTGAAGGGGATATTAATGAAGCAGGTAATAGATACCTTGCTCTTAAGCAGGAGTGGTTGTCTCATGCTCATGGCCATACAGACGAACAAGGTCAATTTGAGTTTAGAGGATTTCATGGATCGTATGAAGTTGAAGTCATTACTCCTTCAAAAAAAGTGACTAAGACATTCGTTGTCGATAAAGGTGACAAGCACTCTTAATATCCATAAATTTATAATTTATCCTTAACTACTGCTTCACGTAGTAGTTGAGAGATTATTGTACTTGATTGTTATTAAGATTACTTGTAAAAGCAAGAAGAATGCCTTGCAGCGTTGGTGACTTGGAGTGGTCCATCGTAGTATAAATGGCTACCATTCATAATGGTCAAACTGTTTGTTCTATTGTATGATTTATGCTAATGAATATAAAGGCGTTTGTGCTGTAAATATGTGAGACTGTTTTTCATTAATTTTTTCTTGATAGTCAGTCTTAACACCGTAAGTTAGACGAGCGTCTTAGAATTTGTTTAAGGTTCACAGAGACTTTAGTTTCTGCAATATGGATTCACTTGAGAAGACACTACCTAAAACTAGTAATTACGGTCTGAATGGATCTTAAACTTCTCTCTCACATAATTTAAACTTATACAAAGCGATAAATTAAGCAGAAATTACAACTGATCTGTGCACTTCAGTCAATAAGATTAGGAAACTCTCAATTTTCTATTATAGAAATATCGCTATCTGATCGGAAGGCCACTGCTTGATGAGCATCGGGCTTGCTGTGGTCTCGATAGTTAGTCAGTGCGGCCATCATATATTCAGTAGTTTCATTCAGTTTACCAGCGGTGGCAGAGTTGTAGGTGGATGATAAGTGTAGTATTTTGTATGTGGTCCCCAACAATTAATGAACTAATTAGAGAATGAAGCTAAGGCATTTGATTGGTGGAATTGGTGAGTGCTGAAGTAAACCTTCCAAATGTCACTTGTTTACTTGTTGATTGACTATTTGTACAATGTGTAAGTAATCTTCAATCATTATGTCCTCTCGAACCTCGACAATGGTTAATACGAGCTTAAATTAGAATGAGCTTAATGCGTACAACAAACTGTATTTAACAACCTCTGAAGTCGGATGTCAACAAACCCTATTGTTTATTTGTTTTAATTGAAAACTAGTAGTTTAGTTTATTTCTTGCGTTTCTTGATTAATTTTGCATATCTATTGCATTGTTTAATTGATTGGCCACCAACTAGATAATTAATTGCATGTTGTAGTGTTGGAAAACTCACAGTAAATTTAGAACGCGACAAAATTTAGCATATATGCAATAGATGTTAGGAATAACATTTATCACATGTGCAATCCTACTATAGATAATTTAAATTTCAATGCATTATAATTATTCGAATTGAGGCTAGGAATAGATTCGGGTCGTGGTTAGGATATATTTAATTTGTCTTGAAAAAGAAAATTATATATCATAGTTTTATCGATTGTGAAGAACGTATGAACGGAACTAGATTACAAATCAAGAATTAAAATAAATAACAATAGGCGGATTCGAGATCCAATACAATCATCCATAAATTGATAAAAATCACATTTTACACATTTCTTAGATTAATTAAGTATAAAATAAAATCAAACTCTCTTTTGTTTACATAATTCGAATTTCATACAAAGTTAGTAAACTTGAATTGAATTTATTCCCTATGATGCGATATTCTCAACTCATCAGTTTTATTACTTGTCAACGTATGCTTGCGGATTTCGTACGAACAGTGAACACCCTTTGCAGGTCCATATTCAGCGACCCTGTAATGATTGTTTTGTCCATGCCATCCCCATCAACAACACATTCTTCTTCTCCAATGGGACCCGAATTGTCTCCTCATAAACCCGTCTTGATCCCTATTATGAGCAGCTTTCCTGTCTGCGAGTAATCCGATGCAGAATTTACCACTTCTTGCACCGTCTTGTAGGTACAATCGCTGGCTTATGTGTTGGCAAAAAACTGTGAACAATGCCACCACAATACAAGACACGAGCTTTATGTTAGTAAATTGGTACTTTTTTCATGATGTTTTCGATATAATTTGGGTTGCTGCGGAATTTTTTCCCCAGTTTTATGGTGTGGGAAATTATATGTTACCAAAAATACTTTTGTTAACTCAGAAAGATGATATAATCGAGACCAAATGTTACTTTTTATATCAACCGCTGATTGCTGAATATGGACTTCTCTCCTATGTATATATTATTTACTCAACTCAATGATTTTGGGGCTTTTCTTATTAATCTATATTTTCTTATATAAATTTATAGAACTATTACTTCTTGTATCTTTCCGCCATTTATCAAGCTGTTATTTAGTCGTCCCATCGATTGCATGCAGGGAAATATAGCAAAAAAGGGATCAAAAGATTGGCATTTGTGTACCCTGCCCTTTAGATGGGGGACTCACTTTCTCGCTTCAGTGCAATTCCAAGGTGAATGACATCTTTTGTAATGGTCCTCGTCCACATGCTTCAATCAATCATGTCGTACGTACACTTGGTTAATTGATGTGATAGCTTTGCAGCAACGTCGCTCAGTCAATTAACTTTTCAGCCTAGCTAACACAGACCTATGATGACTATGAATTGACGCCATTAACTTGACTCACACTTCTAATGGGATCTATTAATCTCTATGGGCAATAAATACTCACACATAGTGACATTCAAAGATAATTTGAAGTTGAATCTTGATTCCTAGTGAAAGAGTGGTAATTCCCTATTCAACTTGGCACTGACATAACATTTCTGTTTATTGTGTGTATCCAACACCCAAAAATCTTCCATTGTCACTTCTGAGTACCTGCGATTATCGCATGCTGTTGGAGTTACAGTCATGTGCAATCTAATGTGGTGTCCTAGTGTGCAAATAATATACATGTGGACATGAGTTGAACTGGATCTATAGACAGCTGGATCTCATCGAATTTGGAGGTCAACAATGTATATTAGAGACCTTTAAATTTAGAAATCTATTTTGGCTCTTCATTTTTTTTTTCAAAAAAAATTTATTGATTTCTCATCATCTTTAATTAATATAATTTAGAAAAATATTTTTTTTGTATATAACTATTACATAATATTTTACATAATTATGAGATATCTAAATTTAAATGGAGAAATTATTTAATTGATGAGATTTTGATCCAATTAAATTTCGTCGCATCATTTGTTGGTAAACCATTATATAAGTTATGTACATGTAACACAACCTCAAACTTTATATGTCTAAGTCCAATCATATTTAAATTTATTTGATTAATTTAGCATTGCCTCCGTGCCCTAATCAGATTCATCGTGGTTTTGTTGATGATTGACTAGGAGAAAGCCTTCTACCATTAATATGCTGTCAGTTCAGCTGTTCTATTCCGTAGGCTGATATTCTGGCGCCCTTTATTGCGGACGTCCCATCAGTCACTTCTATAAATATCTTCTGACTCATTGAGGGACAGAATCCACCTTACCCTGGGAGAAGGTCGACTTCGCTTCAGGGTTCGGGATGTCTGAACTCTTGGCCCTTTTTGGTGGGGCTCCTTGACTTGTCAAGGAGCTTCGGCACTCCTAGGTTTGCCAAACTTCATACCCTACGTTCCCCCACCGAATTGCTCCGACCCTCCCAGGTCTGTGGGACTTCATCTGAATGTTGAAGGACCTCGGTCGGTTCCAGCTGTATACTATGGGGCTTCGGACGCATGGCTCACTTTTACCTTGGCTTTTCCTTTGGTCATCCACCTAAGAGTTCATGGGGTAGCGACACGTGGCAGTCGGCCATGGGGCCTTTGGACATCCATATAAGAGCTCATGTGGCAGTGACACGTGGCTTCTGACGTGGTACCTCGGTTTCTTGAGGGGTAACAACAACCTCAAATTTTATATGTCCAAGTCCAATCATATTTAAATTTATTTGATTAATTTAGCATTGCCTCCGTGCCCTAATCAGATTCATCGTGGTTTTGTTGATGATTGACTAGGAGAAAGCCTTGAAAACCCCCCCCTCCCCCCCCTCCCTCCCCCGCCCAATCATAGGGGGCGTCACGAACAGCGCCTACGTGGCCTTGTTTTAGAATCTATAGACAAAAGATTTAAGAAACACAGTCATTGAGAGCATCACTGCTCAAAATTTTTTACTCGTAAATTTTCTCTTCGAAATGGGTTCCCTTTGTTATACCTTTTTCTTTCGGGATTTCTAAGTTATTTCTCGATGTAATACTATTTATCATTTTGTTTCCTTATAGTTTTTTGATAGATCTCTGAGTACATATACATTTTTTCAGTTAATATATATATATACTCCAAAGTAAAATATTGAAGTCATTGTTTTTTTAGGTTCTTCTTTGCCTTACCATTTGCTTATAAATCTCTCATGAGAGTTCTATATAGAAGACACTGTTATGTCAGAATCAGTGTTTTAAAAAACTCGTCTAGGCTCAAAACTCAGGCAAAGGCAAAACGTCTCGCTTCGCGCCTAAACCCATTTTTTTTTTTTTTTAAAAAAATCTTTTAGTTTATTACTTTTTTTTAAAAAAAAAAAAAAACTTTTCATTTGACTTTAATATCAAGTTTTCAAAAGATTTTATTAGCACAAAATTTAAAAATAAATTTATTCGATAACTAGTTTAGTAAGATTTAAGTTACTGTGCTATCTACATTATGTAATTACTGGTTATTTTGTTGGAACTTTGAAAGCATATATGAAGTTCATATAAATTTATTAAGTAGGACTTGTCGGTTGAAAATTGAAACAATGAAAATAGTCTAGTTTTGCATTTCGAAAACTTAAAAATTGTATAATTGAATAATTATAAAAATTATTAAGTCTAGTCTAGATGTTTGATATGTATAAAATTAAATATTAAATAATTTTTAAAATGATAAAACATTTCAAATAATATTAAAAGGAAGGAAACATTTTTTTAAACTAAGGCATCGTTTAGACTCGTAAAGTTTGAAACTTCACGTTCATAACTAACCACGCTTTGCGTTTTTTAAATCACAAACACCAAAATTAAATGTTTTGTGTACTGTCCAAAAAAAGTAGTAATATTAACTATAAGTGACAAAATCTCACTCTATTTGCTTTTTTCAACTTGAATTTGAATGACAACTGCATAGCTAAAGAGGCTAAACACATCTCATGACAGGCATGTGCACAAGTCATTGATTGTTTTTTTCACATGATTAGAAACTTGAATTTCTATTTCTTTTCTCAACTCCTAATTTCAACAAATAAATAAAGTGTGTCTTTCCAATGACAATAAAAACTCTTTATTTGTATGAGCTAACACCCATTACATATTTACCATTCTGATACCAAACAAAAGAAAAGCTCACTTTTATCTCTTTTTTCCATTTATGGGAAGTTGAAATTTCAAAGCTAGTCACTGTCAAGGGTTATGAGGAGCAATGGGGTGTTGAATTTTAGGATACCATCCCCCCTTACTTCTCTTTTGTATGGTAGGATTGAATGAGAGGTCTCAGATGTAATAAATTCTTCTGCTAAACTTTTTTTTTCCTCTTATGGAGACTTCTGATAAAGTTAATGCCTTGTGATGAAGCCAGGAATATACCTCCTTTGTAACAGGTGTGCCATTTTATAAACTTATATTTTATTTTATTTTTCTAAAATTTACCCATTTTTTCAATTTTCTTATTGTTGTTCACAAGCTTCATTTTATACTATTTTCTTTTATTAACTAACATTGTTGGCCTATATGCTTCACAGTTTTTCACTGTTTCTGGATGTCATATTCTTAGTTTTAGTCAAGAGGGATGAGCCAATACTATGGTAATGAAATTGACTTTGTTGCAAGCGGTGGTTAATAGTCCAGGCCTATCCATAAGCTCTCCATCCTGGCTCCTGAAAAGCACATCCTGCGATTTACCTCCTCCACAATGGCCCATGGCAGGATTGGTGTGGGCCCTCAAGGTTAGGGTTTAACCTTTTATATGACTAGAATAATAAATTAATAATTATTTCATTATATCAGTTACATTCACTAAACTCGATGCACCACTACATGATCAAATTTAGAGCTTGTTTGATTTTCGTTATTTTCAAAATACATTTTTCTCTCTCATTTTTAATCACACATTTTTCAATAAAATAATATTACACGCAAGATAATTTACATTTTCTTAGCTAATTTCCCTTGAGGAACCAAATTAGGCCATTACCAAGATCTTGTTCATAAAATATGTTCAACTCACAAAAACCATTTAACTGAAAATTGAAACCGTTCCCAAAGTTTCATTTCATAGCACACGAAATTTCCAATCGAGAAATGAAACTTTGATCCCGATATATTTTGTAGCTAAGGTTGCCCAAAGTTCTCCTTTTGAACTTACCCTAAACATTTCATTGAAGACTAGATTGCATGCATTCTGATAATCTAAAAGAAAACTGCATTCATATGTATGCCCTCCAATACCAAAGGAGATTTATGGCAGTTTCTAAGGGTCCGTTGGATATGTAAAAGTGTAAAGGAATTCTAATTCAATTTAGTTGGAAAATAAAAACTAAAACTTACCAAATTCATAGGAATTCGTTTTCCATGAAAATAAAGAAAATGCAGTTTAAAGTAATTGTACATTGGAATTCGATTTTCATTTCCACGTTGCAATCAAACTGCTAAAGTGAAATTCGTTTTTTCTCGAATGTGATATTTTTCAAGAAATTCGTTGCAATCAAAATATTTGATTCTGACCTACCAGTATGATGAGTTTCTGTTCATAGTAGGTACTAGTTGATGATTTAAAGTGACAGAAAAAAAAAACGTCAGCTACAAATGATGCTAACATTATGACTCTTTACAGCCCAGAAAAGTTGCTGCGCTTTGCTTTTAGTGCCCTCATTTTTAATTACAATTATGCTACTTGTACAAAGGTAATTTATAAATGTGTGTTGACAAAATAATATGATAAGATCTAAATTATTGATTTCAAAAATATTGTCAACACGCATTTTGTAAACTAATTTTGTAACCTAACTTTATACAAGTAACACGACTTTTTAATTATATATATGTACTCTTTTGCCTTTATTCTTGGTTTAAAAGGGATTGAATATGGTTACTCTCAGGGGCGGATCGAGGGCATTTGTGTTGTGGGGTTATTTTGGAGTAAAAAATGAGAATTCAAAAAAAAAATGTTAGGTAAAAAAAAACTAAAAAAAAATAAAAATTTGTGGGGATCACTTGACCCCACATGACCCCATGTTGGTCCGCCCCTGGTTACCCTAATAACTATTTTATTATCAGAAGATTACATGATGCAAAGTTTAAGGCATATGTTAAAGAAAATATCATATGTTCACCAGCGTTAGAAGTTTAAGATGACACGTTAAAAATTCGTTTATTCTTTGAATACGGGATCATTTAGAATTCAAGAATTCATTGATTCACAACAGAGTATTAAAAATTGAGGAAATTCGAGGACAAATTCTCTATATCACTTAATTTTGTCTAACAATGAACCATGGTCTTAGCTCTATATTAGGTAAAATTGCAAAATAATCACTCATTCTCTTAAAAGAGAGAATCCAAGGATCACTGTTCATTTTT
>CAIGRS010203986.1:0-12812 GCA_903798395.1 Fraxinus floribunda | reverse complement strand
TCACAGTTATACAATTAATGGTCACGGATATATAGGTCACAATTTATCTATTGGTCACATATTATCAAATTAATTAGTCACTGATGATTTCAGGGTCACAAATTCAAAATATTACAGGTTACAGTTAATTTCATTGGTCACATATTATTTTTCATTCACATATTGTCAAATTGTTAGGTCACAGTTAAATATCTTGTCACAGATCACATATTATTTTTTGATCACATGTTGTCAAATTGTTAGATCACATTTAAAACTTAGTCACATACCACGACCACCATCATCGCGACCACATCTCAGCCACCGTCTCCACCACCTCCACCACCACCTATGCCGCCATAACCATACTTGCAAAACTTCAAACAAAACCATCTAATGGGCTACCCTTCAAACGCAGAAGCGCCACCACAAAGTATCATCGTTGTTGTCGTCGCCGTCGCCATCACCCCTTCAAATCCAACATCATCAACTCCTTCACCAAACCATAACCACCAACAGTACCACATCACAACATCACACCGACATACCTATAAACCACCATCGCCAGATCTGAATTCGGACTCAAAGCTTCGGTGCTTGTAGAACGACAGCAGCGTCCCGAAGCTTTGTAGAACGACGGCAGCGTCGTGGCGACGTTGCTGCCGGCCAAGAGTTGCGAGGGAAATAGGGGTAGGGGAGGTGGAGGTGGAGAGAGAGAGAGAGAGATTATTTTAGGGTTTGAATAAATTTAGGGTTTTATATATAGAATAAAATACCTGATTTTTGAATAATTAAACTTTGCATCTGATTTTTTAAAATCAACCTTTAAACACCTGATTTTTTATAATTTCTCTTGTTCTAAATCTATATTGCTGGGTATGTTTTTGTAGAGGTGGCCATATTTCACAATTTAGGGTCCTTGTTATCACTTTTTTAATATTATTTTATTGAAAAATGTGTGATTAAAAATAATATAAAAAAATATATTTTGAAAATAATGAAAACCAAACAATGGCTACATATACATGCATGGATAGTAGTGGACATTTTATAGTTGTAGAAATCAAATTCATCAACTAATTTTAAATATCGACCACATATTTCATCAAATTTTATCTAAATTTACTAAAACTTTCGTCTAAAGCTTTGATAAACAACTCCTTAATTTCATGGGTGGATTTTCCAGTTTAGTTATTGACTTATATTTTCTAAATTTGAGTTAGGGAGGTAAACAAGTCGAGTTGGTTTGTGTGGCGAAAGTCGTAGCTCGGGTAAAAACAATTTAAGGTTTTTTTTTTTTTTTTTTGAAAATTCAAGGCTCGGCTTAGGCTTTTGACTCGGGCCTTACCGAGCTGAGCCAGCTCGTGTTTTTTTTAAAGGTGTGAAATTCAATTTTCTTAACAATATTTATGTGCAATCTTGAAGAAACTGTTTGATGGCCCATGACAATATAATTATGACTTGATAGTATATTGAAAGATATTTAAAAAAAAACCATAGCCAAGCCTACATTTCAAAACACGAGTCGGCTCATTTTGCTCATTGAAACACACAGGCTCGAGCCGATGCACAAAAATAAGGCTAGACTCGAGCCTCGACTTGGTTCTATTGAGCTGTAGACCAAGCTGACTCGAGCCACGAGCCGTCTGAGTTGATGAGCCAAATTGGCATCCATAACTTGAGCTGTTCTTTGGTTGGATCAAAACACCATTTTTATTGTATATCTATGGCATTACTTTCTTTCTTAACCTACGATGTTGAATTGTGACTCAAATTCCATTGGGTATTGGTGGTTTGGATGAAGAGGCCTTGAAGAAGTCTAAAGATGAACCAAGGAGAAGAGGTCGCCACATTTGGCTCGTTGAACGCTCATCTCTTGCTCGAGCACTTAGAACAGAGAGTCTGTTGCTCGCCTATCGTGAGCTTGGATGCTCAAGCGCTGCACGCGAGCTTTGTTGCTCACAAAAAGAATTTCAATTAAGNGCTTTGTTGCTCACAAAAAGAATTTCAATTAAGAAAAATTCAATAAAATTTTATTTCATTCAAAATTGAATCTACCTCAAATTACAACATTTAAATAGCGAAAACCTAAGAAAAATCGGAAATATTACATGATAATGGAAAAATATTATTTTTTTCCATAAATGGAAAAAATTGAGATTATGTCGAATCTTGATTCTCCTAATCACCAGGGTCGTCCCCCAACAAACGGAATCGCACTCCGAATCTTATTGAATGGGATATTGCTAAATCAAATATTACCATAAACGGTAAAAAAAGCTTAATTGAGGGCCTCAACGACGGAATTTGCCCAAAATTTGGACGTGCATCAGGGCCAAAGGCCCTGAGTTGTGATCATATGCCCATTTCCAATCGAATTGGACTATCAATTCGCCAAAAACGGACAAACCCGAAATTTCATGAAATTATTATTTTACCTTCATCAGTTCCCTAAAGTAATAACAATGAACTCGCGAATGTTACAGCAAAAGTAAAACAACAAATGGTCGAACGCACAAAGGTTACAGCAAGCCGAACCTTGGATTCAATTAAGGAAAGAAGGTGCATTTCACTATGCCAAGATGAACGGCAAAACAGTTGACATGAAGGATTCATAGGTGAAGGTCACCGAATCAGTGCATACAGGTTCCTTATTGAATTTGTCAGTCAGTCCCTGCGAAAGACACGATAAAAATTGTCCACTTCATAATTTACTGATACCAAAACTGGCTCCAAGTCTCCAACAGTCAAAGATGTGCACGGCAAACATGAAATGGGGAAAAAGCAAGAGAACGTCCATACCTTAACAGTAAGACAGCACCTGGTCATGAGAAAATAAAAATTAGTAAAATCATAAGATAGATATAATATGGATTGAAAGAAAATATGAATTTCTAAATAGTTATATGAGAAACATGCCCAACGAAATTGTCATATTCAATAGCCTTAGTTTCTCCACTGCTTTTATCAAACTTGGACACCAGCAGGTCCAAAACCACAGGTGATACTGAAAATCCAAGGCTGAGGAGAGCCTCTCCCAATTCTAGCACCCCAATTTTTCCACTTCTGTCCCTGTCAAATCTCTCAAAAATTTTCTAACAAACAACAAATTAATCAGATCAGACACAACGCTACTGTAATGACATGCATTGCAAAGCTCAATAGCATTTGACAATATTAAGGAAGAAAATGCAGACAAAAAATCTTGTTCATTATGCTTTCCACTCTTGTCCAGTTTGGAGTACCAAACGTGCACTAAGGGTATCTTAGAACTGAAATACCGTATCCATTCTGAGAGGATCACTTACCCTATAATTCTGGAGAATACGATAAACTTCAGTGAATTCCTTGGGACCTGGTTTAAGATAGAGGAAAATCAACGACACAACAAACAATGTCGTAGTTTACTCGAGGAATTATCATGAAGTGCTATTCAATAGACCCAACCGCAGAGTCAAAATTACTTGCTCCCTCGATTTTTTCCCTTTGAACTGTAAAAGACACTTCTTTAGAACAGAGATCAAGAAATGTCCTCTATAAATAATTTAGAACATATCCAAGTGAAGATACTAGTCAACTTGTTCTCCACTAGCCAGTTGCCATTAATTGACTCGTGGATGACGATAAGTGATCAATTCAATTGGTGATATACACCGGATTGAACAAAATTATACACACGCTAATGCACAGAGAGAGAAGCAAGCATACCGATCTTTCTGTTATTGGTATTGGTGGAAAGATACATGAGAAGATGAACAGTACTTAGGCTAAAATTCTGATTATCCGAGGATAGCGCCAACTGGAGCTCCTTATCATCTATAAACCCATTGCCATCCCGATCAGTTAACTGGAAGCCGGTGATTACGTTGGGGTCGGCGCCAGGCGGGAAGGCGGAGTGTGGGGCACCGACAGGGGCGTCGCCGGAGGATTGGCGCGGTGGTGGTGGAGGAGGGGTGTAGGGAGAGGACGAATGGGACTGAGAAGGCGGAGGTGACCCGTAGGGGTAAACGGAAGGGGTATTATGGTGACTAGACGTGTTTTGCTTCTGTACGAGACCCATCGGAAAGAATATGCAGAGACTTCCGTGGAGCTGAGTTGTGGAGCAAGTTGACTTTTTTCCACCTTCTCTTCAACAGTTTTTATTGATGTATGGTTGACCCCTTTTTTTACATGGTGTGTTTTGCCCATGATTTTTACACCTGTGAACCACAAGTATGCTTTACAAATTAGTTCAACGACAAGTTAAAGAATAGGGAGAACACATGTCGGTGTATGATTGAATAGTTAGAAGAAGAAAAAACATAACACTCAATCATTGTCTGTCACACAATCCTGTCACTTTCATCCCCGTTCTTAAATCTGTCCAAGAAGCATTATTCATGTCAATCATGATTCACACAAAGAATGTACAAGTATGAAAAATGAAAAAGAATTTCTGTGTATATTCTGTCCATTAATATCATTGGAAATATATAGAGCACAACGAATACCCAAATTAAAGTATATATACTATAAAATATAAATACCTATTTACATTCCTGTGTAAATGTAGACAAATCAATAAACAAATCAGTGGCAATTGTTGATTGTCCAAAAAAGGACAATATGACCAAAACGACACTTTTTTTTTGTATTAGTAAAGTGACGAGGTTTTAGTTTTTGACGTAGCCACATCATTGCTTGAAGCCTACTTGAGTATGATTTTCAGGAAGTGCTATTTTCTGTTACACTTCAAACTAGGGCAATACCCCTTGTACTAGAGGCGCCACCTCGTCGCCCGGTACGTACCGGCCCGATACAAGTAGGGCGGCTCCTTCAAACTATGAATGGAAATTGAACCACGCTATTCGTGATGATTTTATTTGGCTTTCTTATACTTGTCAATTTTACATTTCGTTAGGACCGGAAAAAAGATTTAAGAATTTGTGGGTGAAATCAAGTTATGTAATGAAGTTGTTTCAAATTTTGATATTATTTTAGTTATTTCCCTTAAATGAGTAATAGATATCAAATTGTTGACATATTTTAGAGCTTTATGCAATGAGGTGATGATATGTGATAGCTAACAAAATGGGTTGCAAAGGTGAAATTTGAAAACACTATCAACTTTTGTGTCGTGTCACTTGTTCATTTCCTTTTTCTATCTTCTTTTATTGTCCCTTTGTTTCGAGTTATCATTTGCTTTTCATTTATTCTCTCATCCCTACATTTTGCACTCGATAAATTATGTGACATGCGGACACAAATAACTATCAGCCACGCTGCTTTCTCATTGAAAGAAGTATCGAGATATTATTACCAAATGATAAAAGTTATGGAGAATGAAGATATGACTAAATGAGCTATTTTCCGTCATTGAAGGTGAAAAAAAAAAGGAGAATGGAAAATGGCAAAAAGGGTTATTTTTCTCGAATAATGATTTGGGAAAAATTGCAGCAGCTGTCCCTAACTTTTTTCTTTTAATTTTTGTAGACTTTACCCTAATATTCAATTTGTGCAAGCAAAGGTCCCTAACGTTTCGAAAATATGCAGTAGAGGTTCAAATGGAATCATTCATTTGACCGTTAATTGACTAAATTAATTGATTTTGACCAAATTTAAAATGCGTAAAATGGTGACACTGCTATTCATCCCTTAAAATAATCTGTTCATAATCTCCCTTCTTCACCCCACACCCTAAACCAAATCAAATAAACCATCGACTACCACGACTCGCCACAACCGCCATTGCCGCCGCTTCCAACGACCTTCCCCACTTATTTAATCTTGGGTATGGATGTCATCTGCCAAGCAAAATATGAAATGGGAAAATTGCTTCTTTTTTTTTTTCTCTCTCGACATTGTAGCTAGTAGGTTATAAAAATTTGGGGCCAAAAGGATGTTGGGTTACCAAAATTGAAGGGCTGTCGAGGTTGCACCATTTGGTTTTACAGTGGTCAGATTTTATTGTGGTCAAATTTTGCTAGATTATAGTGGTCGGAAGATGAGCCAATGTTGGGAGATTTCGCTAACCATTTTTTACTGGGTTAATCATTTTGCTTGATTTCTGTTCGCTAGTGGTAGTGTTGAAGTTGGCCGGCGACGGATGTGGTGAGGTTGGGGTGTGGGTGTGGGTGTGCGTGTGGGTGTGGGTGTGGGGTTGGGAAGAGGATAACATTTTTTATTTATTTATTTATTAAATATTTTTTTAGATTATTTTGATTTTTGATTTGTTTATTTAATGTGGTAAAACAGCAAAAGTTACTATTTTATCCATTTTAAATTTGGTCAAAATCAATTTCTTTGATCAACTAATGGTTTTCCATCCATTTGAACCTCTGCTACATATTTTCAAAAGGTTAGATATCTTTGATGGCACAAATTGAAGGTTGTGGTCAAGCGTGCAAAAATTGAAAAGGTTAGGGACCACTACTGCAATTTTTCTTAATGATTTGCCAAGATAAACATTCTTTTAGTTCAGTTAAAAAAACCAAGAAATTCGAAGATGACGGATGCATATTGACAACCTTGCTGTCTTCAATGGATCTAGTTTTGTGAATAGACAGTATTGGCCAATGTTAAAGAAAACATACAATAAAATTTACCTGCAATAAAAAGTCTAATCCAGCAGTGTAAAATTTGGCCATTGTTATTTTGCGTCACTGATGTAAAACATTAGTTTAGGTGATGATCAAATGATATTAAATGATAGTTTCATTTAAATGTAAAGTCACATTATTCACTTAGCCCTCGTTTGAGACCCATTTTTGGGTTAAAATGTGTGTCGAAATAATGGTTTTTTGGAGAATAAATGGATAAAAAATAAAGTGAACTTTTTAGTTTACGTGTAAAATTGTTTTATGGGATAATGTGTGGTTGGAAATGAGTTTTGAGAAAAAAAATGATTATTTGAAAAAATGGAGTCCAAACACGAGCTTAACTGAATCAATCAAACGAAGTTATTTAGACTAATGCTCCAGCTCTACTGACTTGTAATGACAGAAAATGAAAGAATCCTAGTTTCATCATTACTGTAGCTACCATAATAAGCTAACAAGTTCAATACCAAGAGGTTTTGGAGTTTAGGTAATACATTCAAAATCCTATTACAGGTTAAGTGCTTGGGCGTTAAGGCGGGTATGATCATCAATGAACCTTTTGACATGCCGCCTCATATTTGTGTGGTAGCATTTGTTTAAAGGGAGATGCTTTATGTATCTAACAACTTACAAAATTTTTGACATAATTGATACATGACCTTCCCCTATTGGTGGGGCGCCTGGGCCCAACATCACCCACTCGGTTGGCCCACCCTGGAGTTGTCGTGGACCCGACAGTAGGGGTCTGCATTCCCCGTGAGCTTGTATTTAACAATGAAAAAAAGGCTCACTGAACAAACGTAAAAGAATGCCACACTACCTCAAAATGTTTCAACATGACTCAATTGACACCTCTATAGAATAGGCTAGGCTTATAAACATATTTACACAGTATCAGTGGAGAAGTTACTCAAAGCAGAAGTAAACCATTTCAAGGGATATGAACTGAAACAACATGCAAAGTTTATTTTTGGTGAAAAAAGATTCAAAAGTTCAACCCACCTCCACACAAATAACATTGAACTATTCAAACCCCTAATAGAAAACTAGTGTTTCCTGTAGAGAATCAAACGGTAAAGAATCCAGCACAATTATAGATTTTCAGTTGACAGTCTACTTTTATATGCTTATACATCCCTTATTTATTCATCCATTAAACAGCAGATATCACTCAAGGCTGCCCCCAAGAAGTGAAGGCCTGTAGAAGGCATGGCTCTGTGCAATCTCAATTCGATCACGGGGGTCATTCAGGTTCTCATCTCGTAGTGCTTGAAGAATGCCCCGCGTACCTTGTTCCCTGTAGATTGATTCAATGCTCCGTAAGCAGAAATTCAAATTTTCTGATATTAGAAATGTCTCGCAATCATTGAATCCATAATTTCTGTCAGTACTTAAATAAAAAAGTATTCTGGTGACTTTTTTTTTTCCCCTCCAATTCAACATCGAAAATTAGTTCACAAAGTAATTTGCTTTTGAAGGGCTCAAGTATATTTGATTTTCTTAAATAAGAAAATATATAATAAGAAAAAAAAAAGTACCTGGTAATTAGAATTTTATACAAAGTCTTCAAGATTGGACACAGCTCAACCGGGGCAACTGGCTTGTTTGCCTCAGGGTGCAATACATTTAAACTAGAATGGCTTAGAAGTTCATAAAATGCTCCAACTGCAGAAACTCCCTGGTTTTTAAAAAGAGAAGAAATTATAATTTATTTTCTAGTGTGATACCAGAATGAGAGAGTTCCAAACATATCTATACAACTTTCAAGCTGAGTTAAAACATGCTCTAAATCATCTAGGAATACAATATAGACCTGAATAGTTCCTTTTCCACTGATGCTATCTCCCATATCAAGGCTCAGTTCTCCCTTGGCTATCATTTGACCATACCATGCATTACGACCTTTTAACAAGGTTACATACGTATCAGCAAGCAAAGGTCCTGCAAGCTTCTCGGGTTCTTCAGCCAACAAATGAGTGATGAATATCATCTCAGATGTGCAATGTGCAAAATATACTGATTTGCTCGTAGCACTTTCGTTTGTCAGAGCTGCTACCATTCCTGAGATCGTTGAGCAAACATCAGAAGTTGATGTTATGGATTAACTCCAAATTCCTACTTTTGAGAACAATCATCATAGAGGACAAGCAAAGCACATGCGACACAAGTTCACAATGATTCACTGAGAGCTATGCCCACTCGCCGCATCAGGGTTTCTATATCCACACCTCTCTTGCACACAACCCCACAAAAAAAAAAACCACCACCCCACCACCACTAATAAATCCTTTACGTAGTAGGATTATTAGGTCTATTCAAGGTAGAGGGGATAAGTGTATGGTATTAGACTCCATGCAATACAACAATTGAAGCTTAAAGATTGTTTCTCAGCATGGAAGCATTCTTGGAAAGATACAAGAAAAAGATTGATAGCATAAATCACTTGAGTTTTTCTAATATCATAAATTACAGTATGCCAACTAGCAACTTTCATTAATCGAAGCATTCTTGGAAAGATACAAGAAAAAGATTGATAGCATAAATCACTTGAGTTTTTCTAATATCATAAATTACAGTATGCCAACTAGCAACTTTCATTAATCTATAGTCACACATAAGTGATGTTGAACGTTTATCAACTTCAGTATGAGGGAAATCAAGCATGTCTCAGCATATTTCAAGAGTGTATAGGATGATTGATAGAACTTCATGCCAGTTCCTCTCATAATTTTCAACTAATGAATAAATTTAAGAAATTGAAGTGTCTAAGTTGCATGGAGAAAGTAAAAAGAAAAAAAAATGAAATAAAAGATGAAGAAGAATTGAATATAAATAAGAAAGTAGAATTACCTGCTCCGATGGCGTAGACATTCTTCAATCCTCCCATGACTTCATGAGTGACAAGGTCACTGTTGTCCCAAACAATGAAATGAGGTTGCCTTAAGAGCTTAGCAAGCTGTATTCTCCATTTTCCGGCTCCACATATTCGAGCATTAGCATATTCCTTGTTATAGATCTCTGAGGCAATATTTGGTCCACCAAGATAAAGAATATTCTCCATTGGTACCCTGGCTGCCAGTTAATATAATATAGTTAAGGCACTGAGAGAAAGAATTACGGATATGGAGATAATTTCTTTTAAATTAGATGTTTTGCTTTGTTCTATTTGATCCTCCTATTATTTAGAATTTGGGGAGACGTGGGGAAGACATGAAATACAATTAGTAAGATGGAAAGGCCTAATATCCAATGCTTGATCTCCATGTCATTGAACTCTAAGCAACAGTTCCATAATATAGTATTAGTCAAAGAATGTAGCAAAATGGCTTCGTTTGAGTAATGTGCTATAATACATAGATATCAAAGGTGCAGATTCCTGTAGTGGATAGGACGGTAAATTTCTTTGTGATTTTACATGCCAATATGCAGGCAAACATCTCTTACTCATAAATGAAAAAATACTCGGCGAGACTGAGAAGAACCTCCATTTTTAACGCGCTACTTGAAGAAGCTTGAGAATCCTTAATGCTTTAAGAACACACAATCTAGTCTAAAGAAAATATGTGCACGGATGACAACTTTTTATCATTCAACTGAAACCATTATCAAAAGGAAACTCACATTATTCAGATTGAAAACATCATCAAGAGGTATTTCATGCCATACATTTCTGGACATTATATTGCATACAACAGATTTTATTCTCTTGAACAAACATGGCATTTTAAGCAATATTATCATCTGCCACCTCCCATTAAGTTTGTCCTCTTTTTAATAAAGAACAAAAAGAAAGAACATAACTATATAATCTGGTTATTTTCATCCGAGTTTTAAATTATACTATAAATAGACTAATTAGTTTCATCAGTGCTTAATTTTTCTCTTTTTTTCCCCCTTAAGTTCACTGACAATACACAAACCCCACGTATCTCGTGAAGGCAGTCCGAACTCAAAATCGAAACGTGCAAGTGTACAAATTGCTATCAGAATGTATAAAATCACTATGGACAAATTAAGCTAAAATGGAAAAGTAAGCCATACTTGCCCGATTAATCATCTGCGTAGGAGTAATGATATGAGGAACGGGGTCAAATTCAGCCTCTATGCCCTTCGCCAATGATACGATGATCGGCATGGAGATTCTCTCTTTCCAGTACTTGCTAATCTCTTCAAAAACTTCGCGTGTTTCAGTTGAAGGCAATCCATTAATTACAATATCAGCATCCCAAACAGCCTCCTGCAAATTAGTCACAACCTTCAAAGGACATAGTGGCGTATCAATCATGTTCAGGCAGAATCCATCTTTCAAAATCTCGTCCGCATAAAGCGTACGATCACCCAATCGTGCCTCAACATACTTCAGATACGCACAGCGCCTGATCAACCTTCTCAATACATCTTCCCGGGAATTGATCACTTCAAATAAATGTTCTGCCGTGGCTCTATCAACGGATCGTCCCGGCCTTCTCCATATTATAATCTGAACCTTATCTCGAAATTGACCATAGCTATCTTGAAGCAAAGCTGCAAACACACTTCCCCATGCACCAGCTCCTACACCAACAATCTTCAACTGATCACCATCGGCCTTGCCTAGTAATCTACGAAATTCATCTAGTTTCTCTTCCGTACCATTGTGGTTCTGTATAGCCCCATTCAAATATGACTCACTGCTCGTTACCTCAATACTGCCCACCATCTTTTTCCAAGTAAAATCAAAACCAAAAATTAACAAATTAAACTCCAAATACCTAAACTTTTCTAAAGAATCTGCTCACTTTTCACGTCGAAAAATTTCCTAAACGAAGCAGGCTCTTGAAACAACTTGCCCTGTCTGTCTTTACTTCAATTTTCATAAACTAGATTCAAATACTCCACCTTGTTATACATGCATGTGTATGTATATATAGTTTCTCACTTCAAAAGAAAAGCTCAAAATTTCCCAACTGCGGATTTCTTTTACGAGTTGCTTTCTCAATCATATACAACTAATTTTTCACCAATGTACCCTTATTTCCACTTCCCAGATACTTAAGAGCGGCCACAGAGCTGAATATTTATTAGTGAAAATCTCACCTAAATCTGAACTAAAATTTTGATTTCTATCCACCCAGATATGATTGATCAGATTATTATTTTATAAACAAGAGATCAAGCTTCGTTTACAGTCAATTGAAAATTAAATAGATTTATAAATAAGTACAAGAAACGTTGTAAATTCCGCCAGAGTTCGTTCATCTACCAAGCAGATAAATCGTCAGTAAAGAAAGAAAAGAAAAATTCAACAACACGAACCTTTACGTGCCGGTTAGTACAAAGCAAAAGTCAAAACTCCAAAATCCCATAAAAAAATTTCAAATATTTGGGTCTGCATTCTAGTTTCACATGAAGAATCAAGTACAAAATCTCTGGAGAAAGACCCACAAAAGCATAAGAATTGCATGCATTTGTGAAGTTAGATCAGCTCAAAGTGATATTTTTTTTGTGGGTCACGGAAATTTCAAATTTATGACCCTTACATACACTATTGATTGAGAGAAGCTAGAGAGAGATAGCATTGATTGACGCAGTTGAATTGGGGAGGGTGCCAAACAATGCATTAAAGGTTTTTGATAGGCTGCCAACTCCCCCAACGGCCATTAATTTGGACGTGAGCAGCTGAGCTGGTCATCTTAGAGCATGTTTGGCTATTTGTCTAGAAAATAAAAGTTGTTTGTAGAAGCTACTTTTAAGTTTTAATTAACATAATTTAAAGGAAAGTAGAAATTTATTTATGAAAAACAGATTATAGAGGCTAAGGAAAATTCACAAAATACACTAATTCCTAGGGTGTAATTACACTATTTATCGTATTTCATAAAATTACATTTTATGTAGTTACATTTTCCATAATGGTTTATTAAAAAAAAACACAATTTGCTAAAAATTTTACAAACATATCATTATAATTTATAAATAATCAAACGACAAAATCACTTCTAACTAAAATAATAAATCGCACGGTATATACTACATTTAATTTATGATTTTTTTTTATTAATTTTCTTCAAAAATCTATATATTTTATATAAAACTTATTTTTTCTTTTCCTAAACTATAACGTCAAATCAATAAAAAATATTATAATAAATTAGTAAAATATTTAAAAATTTAAGTAAATACTTCAATATATATATCTTTCTATATATGAAAAGTGTTTATCTAACGAAATTTCTTGGTTTAACGAAAAAAATAACGGAATTTCTTGATTTAACG
>CAIGRS010203976.1:0-10356 GCA_903798395.1 Fraxinus floribunda | reverse complement strand
AAGAGATAGAAAGTTTGAATTTTAATGTTGATGTGATGGATAACGGTCATATTTTTTATTATAATGAAGAAAAAATGTGGCTCAAACGGGCCCTAGAAACTTAAACACCTTATTTTTAATTTTTTCCCAACTTAAAAAGTGTAGAATGGACCAGTCTATTGGGACAATATTTGGGTCATGATGTGCCCACACATATTGATATGGCTCCGGCCCAAATAGAGCTTATAAATTGAACACTCGCAGTTCTCGCTAGGGTTTCACTTCTTTTCTGTGTTGCATTAGAAGAAAATAATTTTTTTTTTGGCGCCGGATCTCCCAAATTCAGCAGCCATGGCGAGCACAAAAGTCCAGAGGATTATGACTCAACCCATTAACCTCATCTTCAGGTTCCTCCAGAGCAAAGCTCGTATTCAGATTTGGCTTTTTGAGCAGAAGGATACGAGGATCGAAGGCCGAATCATCGGATTTGATGAATACATGAATTTGGTACTGGATGATGCTGAGGAAGTCAATGTCAAGAAGAAGAGCAGAAAGCAACTTGGTAGGATCCTTCTGAAAGGAGATAATATAACGTTGATGATGAATTCCGGGAAATGATGCAAAAGGGTAAATTAATCTTCTCCATGAAACTAACTGACAAAACTCATCTGTCAACGTTATATTTTCTGCGTGAGACTTGCTTAAACGAGAATTACTAAAATCATTGTGCGATTTTGTGCTTTACCCCATTTTATGAGTATTTGGAATAATAAATATTGCCTTGAATTGTTAACAAGTCGTTTCTGAGTCCTTAGGTACTTCTGCATAACTTGCTGAGAATATTGATTGTTTCAATATGATGAGACTCATCATAGATAATAATGGTTTTTCTATCTTTCACATGGTGATTAAGTCCTAAGCTTGCATTTTTGTTGGTTTATCCGGACTTCATTATTCTGTGTGGAACTATTTGCAACAAGCCTAGTTAGAACTACTTAAGCCGATGTATGAATTTTTGCTTGAAATTAAATCTTTTTCTTCCAGCACCCTTACTGCTAAGTGAGAATTATTGAGGAATTATTGTTGGTGAGTTCTTTTACTCTATGCAATCATGGGGTGCAAAACTGAAAATAATACTCTCTCCGTCCCAATTATACATGCTTGTTTCGTTTTTCACACGGATTAAGAAAACTTTTTTAATGTTATTGGAAAATTAATTTTTGCCAATATTATTGTTGGAATTAATAAAGAATATGAAGAAGAATATGAAATGAGAGTTGTTTCATGTTTCCAAGAAGTGGAAAATGTGTGTATTTGGATGATTTCAAGAAGTTGGCACATTAAGTAGAGAAAATTTAATAAGGGTGTATTGGTAAAGGAACACAACAAAACATTCTACATTAGGAAATCGGCCTATATATTTGGGACAAGAGAAAAAATAACTCAGCCTATATAATTGGAATGGAGGGAGTAACATTTTCATCTAAATAAAGTATATGAGGGGTGAGAGTGATAAAAAATGGATAAATGCTGAAGCAAGCAAGATATTGGCTTGAAAGAACTAGGGTTTATAGGTAGGCAAAAATGCAACTTGTATGATCTTTTGGGTCAATTTTTATTTTTTTAAAAAACTACATGATATTGAGTCACTAGGATAATTCAAGATTGTGCATTCCATATGAATCTTTGGGAAAAAGTGATTGGAAACTAATGGAGCTTGAATTGACAGTTTCAATGAATTACCGATTAGAATGAGAAATGCAGTTTTGGCGATGTAGAAAGATTAGAAGAGACTCAGTTTAACACGCTTGATCTGTTGGTGAATTGTGGCTGCAAATAGAGGTTTGATATTCAATACTGAATGATTTTGTGATGTAAATTTAGAAGGCAAGAAATAAATGAAAGAGTTTTCATATCTATGCTCGACCATTTATAGGGTCTGAGGAAAAGAATATAATGTTTTCATAGGAATAAAGGCCTGTTTGATGCAGATTTTTTTGAGAATTGATTTAATGAAAAGTGATATTTCTAGAGAATGTGGTTAAAAGTGGGGAAAAGTTATGGGTCATGTGCAAAATTATTTTATTGGAAGTGTGTGTTTAAAATGAGTTTGGGGAAAAATGATTTTTAAAGAAACTCTACTAAACAGGGTCTAAACTGGGTTGGATACATGGCATGGGATTTTTCCTGACCACCTAGTATTAGCTAAATTAGTATAGTGTACTGAAATAAGGCTATTAAGAAACAGTATATACCAATATTTTTGGGAAAAGGTTATGATATTTAGCAAAAGCATTTGCAAAATTAAACAGAAGTAGATGTTTTGGATTGTTTTTATTATCCTTTTATTTACCAGTCTTGCTAAGGTATCGTTTCTAATCAGTATCGTTTTTCTGTTTTACTTGGCCAGTTGAGTAAATCTTAAGGTGTTTAGCATCAAAAGTAGAATACTTTATTTCTATATTTGAATTTCTTCATTCCTAGCCTTTTCAACTTTAAAAGATTTATGCACTTTGGCCACAACTATATGTTTGATCTTGAAACTAACAAAACTGAGTTCACTGCAACTTTTCAGAGAGTTGCGGCATTATTGAACTTTGTAGGAAATAAATGATTGATAGTTAATTTATTTTTCTTATAAATGTAGTGTCAATATGTTTATGAGCATAGACCTTTAATTCAAAGTCCAATCTTTACCATTTCATACCTGTTAAGGACTTAGTGTTGTACGTCACCAAAAACATATAATTTCTGTCAAACTAATCAAAAGAAATAAGTACATCTAAGCAAGGGAGGGACCAAGAATGCAACCAACAGTTATATATGTTTCTTTTGGGATGAATATTAAGTGTTACCAAGTATTATTACCATTATGTTATAAAAAATCTCAACTCACCCTGGATTGTGAATTCACTGACTGTTCATATACATGTATATAAATAGATGTGTACTAAGAAAGAAAAATATGAAGATGTTGAGGTCATATCTCTTGGTGAGAAGTGAGATCCAACATTATGTCTTTACTTATCCGTACTACTTTCTAACATTTTATACTAGTGCTCGCTCACCAGGCATTTAATGTCTTTGTGTCACACATGAGATCCTTATCCTCCAAACCATACTTTTCATACATCTTGATTGTTACACCAGCTGAGGTCCATCCTAGTTAATCGTGTGTGGAACTATTTATTGATGGTGGATACACAAATGACAGAATTGCAATAATGCCTGTTTTCTCCTGTAAGCCCTGGTGATTTATTCTGATTTTGAATTTTGGTTGACTGATCTTACTCCTGCAGGTTAAAAATGCAACATTTGAAAGCTAGAGGAGACTGGCTAGTAATGGGTTCCTCAGATTTCTGGCAGCAAGTTTGTACGAGAATGCCTTGTTTTGTTAAACTCCATTTTAAACAAGTTTATTTGGTATTTTTATTGTATCTCATCACTGTTTCTCGGCTGAGCCTTTTGTGTATACATTTGTATCCTGTTCAAAGAACTGCTAGCTAGCACTTGAAAATGGGAGTGAGGTAAACTGTTACTTATTTTTTACATGTCTCTACGTGTTGAAACTAATCGTGAGAGGAGTTTCTTGGTTTTCTTACGGAAGATGAATCGTATTACTAAGAACAAGGTGAGTGATGGAGAGGGATTTGCAGTTCGATGCGGACATGCACTACCTATATCTGGTTTAACTTCAGGTAGCATATGATGCCTTAGTCGAAGATAAGTTCTCTTGAATGACCCATAAAAATATCGGTGTACCCTAAGACGAGGATGGGATTTGACAGTTCAATAAGGAGATGAAACAATGAATAGTAGATCTGAATAATATTAATTAGGCTCTGCACTTGGACTACATGGATTGCTTAATAGCCATAATTGATTGTTGAAAGTCCGCCTAATATATGCTGCTTTTGTCGACTGGAAACATTGTGAAATCTCGAGGGAATAAATGCGCATTATTACTGTTAGAAATCTCCTCAAGGAAATGACTAGCCAAGGAATGCATTTTGTGGCATATAATGAAGAAACTCTTGGATGCGAAGTCAGTTTCCCATTGTTGTACATTGTTGAAATTAATGTTTCCATGCAAGTTGAAACATATCACACCAGTAATAATAACTGCATTCATAGGTATTTTTTCGAGCTGTGCTATCACATGGTATGATTTTATTTGTCTGTAGTGCTTTTATCCTGGTTGAGATATATGGTGACGATGCCTACTCGCAGTCTCTTAAGAAACTGGTATCGAACGTCTGTGGGGTCATCCAACGGGAGAAAGAGGTGGAGGTGAGGTTGTAGTAGCTTGTAGGTAGGTACCTTGAATCACTAGCAGATCCAGGACAAGAGGTAAGTCTCAAAATGGGTGGAATTCGGTAAATTCAGTATGAGTGGCCGTCGGTGTTCGTCAGGTGCTAGATCCGTCGGTGCCCTGAATATAGTCTTTGGGAATAACAAGAGCATCCCTCGATACTCAAAAGTCTCATATCTAAAGAGAGTTTTCAAGAAATTGTCGAGTTTTAGCAAAAGTAGCTCTCTAGGGATGCGTTTGTATGCCCACAAAGAGTTCTATGAAATGAAAATTCAAAATATAAAATTGTATTGTTTGTTGCTCGTAATGTTTCGTGGAAATCCAAATTATTCTAGTTAAGTCTCATCTCTCACATGATAATGCAAACGCCTTTTCACAATATAATTAAAATATTGTATTCTTGGTAAGATGAAAGACCCGTGCGTGCGGTCTAGAAAACACAACCTTTGTATATTGCGTTCTGATCAAATCGATGCTCCTTTTGCTTTACAATTGTTATATAATCCGTCAGATCTTGCTTCCAAAGTATGTCCATTTTTATAGTATTTCCTTCTGTTCAGACTGCATCATTTTCCATGCCTCAAACTACATTATAGAACCATCCATTTGTGGTCACGGTCTGATTTAATTTAGATATATATTAACATCTATATGTGATTTATATTTGAATAATGCATGGAATATCCTCATTTAATAAATTTTTTTTTTTCCCATAAGAATCAATATGATCGAATATCCGTTGAATGATATTTAGCCATTGTTTGATAATCATTATTTTCAATTTTTTTTATTTTTTGTACTCATTTTAAATCACATTTAAATAATAAAATATTTTGCACGTAAACTAAAATTATTTTCCTATTTTTTATTCATACATTCTTTGAAAAATCACCATTCAAAACATTGTTTTGATAAAATATAATGGCAATCGAACAGGGGTTCAATTGAATTAAGAAGATAATATCTTCATCCATAGGATCCGAAGTATCAGATTGTTCTACAGTTTGGCATATTATTCTGAAGTTTTCTTGATTTTTTCGCTGGTCGCACAAAAAAATTAAAATTTTTGATAAGAGAGAGATCCTAAGGAAATTGATTTTAACCTTGTCGTCTAATATTCTTTTCTTTTTCAAATACATCGAATGTTGGATGTTCCATCTTAAGACTTCAATTTCAATTGGATAGATTGTGGCACCGTCTCCACGGGGATGGTCTACAGTATTCACTATTTTACAACATGTACCAAATGCCCTGCCCTATACATATGCCAATCATATTGTCCCAAGGAAAACCATTATGATTCCATGTAATGTTTTTTTTTTTCACCATTCCAATCACTTCATCCATTAATTATGCAATGAAACTTCAATTTATTTTGTCGAACTTTTTAAAACATTACAAAGACTAGTGGACAACGTTTGTCGGATGCATATAAAATCATAATTGAGGTTAGTTTACGGTTGTAAGTTAATTAAGAGGCAGATTTTGAGTTGAACACTTAAATTAATTATTTCATCTTTTGTCCCTCAAATTAAATCTCAGTCAATGAAATTTTGAATTTTTTTTTTATTTAGCACAAAATCAATAATGAGAATTACAATTTACAAATATAGAGTAATTTCTAGTGTAGGATTTAAGTTTTAGACTGCAACAAAATAGGAATTTAGAAGTGATAACAATGATGAACTAAGTGATTAAGGTGTGTTGTATAGATCTTAAAATAGATGTAGCACTGAATTGAACCAAACATGAAAATAAAAATAAAAAATTCAAGAAAATGAACTAAACTTTTGTG
This sequence comes from Fraxinus floribunda, assembly GCA_903798395.1. Taxonomy (NCBI): domain Eukaryota; kingdom Viridiplantae; phylum Streptophyta; class Magnoliopsida; order Lamiales; family Oleaceae; genus Fraxinus; species Fraxinus floribunda. Next base: position 4,270 of record CAIGRS010203976.1, on the reverse strand, counting down.
GAACATCGAGTTCGTTTTTGGCTTCATCACTTAACATGAAAATACAATATTTGCTGTAGATTAAAATCCATTAAAAATTTCAAGTCATGGTTAACAATTAATTTTAACAACTCAGTTTATAGAATCCACAATTTTTCAATCACACACTTCATAAACTTTCATCAAAATATACCAAAAATCTGACTTAATCTACACCAAATAGGAATTTAGTAAATTTTGATAAAAATTGATGAAATTTATTATTAAAAAGTTGACAAAAGTTGTTGATTTCACGAAATGTATAATTAAAAATGAGTTTGAGAAAACGTGAATTTTAATATAAAAAGAAGGGTCAAACGGGGACTTGTAATTTAATTAGCAAAAGCACACCAACATTCCTAACTTTGTATTGATCCCCACCAAATAGGTCTAAATTTGTAGTACAAAGCAACCATGAGTCCAAAAACAATACACAAGTTAGAAAATGACGAAGATTATAACTTGAGTGTACGAAATACAATTATTTAACTTTTACATTGTACTCCTTGTCTTCGAATAAGTTAAGTTTACTTTTATTGTTTCTTTTAATGTACTAAAAAAAATATTACTAGCCACGCACGTTTGCATGCACACACTGTTTGTGGAGAAGAGAGGGTCGAAAAAGAAACAAGAATTTTAATTTGTAATGAATTATGACTAAACATTGCATAAAAACTAGATTCTTTCTTCTCCCTAAATTCCACTTTATATTTATTTTTCCCCAAGTCACTTTATGTTTTTGCTTTGCCTTTGTTTACCACCATCAACGCTTCTCTCTCTCTCTCTCTCTCTATAAAGGCAAAGGCGATATAATCTATCCCACTATTCTCTCCTCTCGCATTTTCACTATGACTGATAATCCCTGCTCAAATTTCTACACAGACCGGTACAGATTCAACCCTTTACACCATTTTTCTACTAAAAGTCCTCCTCATTACCTGATGAGTAATCCATATATTCACAACTTGTATTCATCAAACAGTCCAACCCCACCTTCTTCATCTCCTGTGAGAGAAGCTCTTCCCCTTCTGGGCTTAAGTCCCACAATAAATAATGAAGAAAAACAAGAGCCCTCTTGGAATTCAGCCATGGATTTAGACAAAAACAAAGGGGCAGAAGTTAAGGTTACTGCTGATGATAATGAAGAGGTTACTGTTGCTCTGCAAATAGGGTTACCAAACCCTAGCGCTGCTGATCTGGCATCTATACTCTCTGCAACCACTGCTAAAGATGAAGAATCTGATGTTTCAGGTTATCCTATCAACAGACTCAATGGACAATACTGGATTCCTACCCCTTCTCAGATTCTTATAGGTCCAACACAGTTTTCATGTCCTGTTTGCTTCAAAACCTTCAACAGATACAACAACATGCAAGTGAGTTCTACAAATATGTTTAGATACACCGAATGTTTTTCTAATCTTTGATTTCCCCTTTATTAAGTAGATGCCAAGATGGTTATCAAAACCTTAAGGTGGGAAAAAGATTGCAGTTAATTATGGGATTATTCGAAGTTGTAAGAGAATTAGACTTCAAGTATTTCTTTTTCTTGAATTGAATGTCCCATGAAAGTTTATTGTTTTTTCCATTTGAGTTTAATCTCGGTATATAGCATGGGTTGTGGGAGGTTTCAATTATTCAGTCTGATAATTGATCTGAAACTGAGATTAGTATTCTCTCATTTAAGTGATTGAACAACTCAGTCAATATTCCTTATGTTTTTAGCCCTCTTTGAAATCTGTGCCTTACAAATGGTTAACTCTGTAAACCACTGAAACTTCAACATTTATCAGAGACACAGATTATCTTTGTAAGGAAGAGAGAATTTCCACTAGTGTGTCAACTTTCAGCCTGCAAACAGATCGATTTACAGACTTGAAAAGTACATGCCTAAAACTTCCATCGCTTTATAACTTTGAAAGTTGTCTCTCCTCTTCCGGTTTAGATCTTAGAAAACAAAGAATCAAAATGGTATCTAATTAAAGAAAATAGACTCACTATTTGAAAGAAATTAACCACAATTTTGGGATCAACGATTCTTTGATGGAATAAATCTTTCTCAAGAAAGGTATTCTACGTGAAGAATTATGCTCCTCCTTATAAAATGGACCTACAGAATTCACATCTCTACATCTTCTTTCTTCTTATTTTCTTTGTTTTTCTGTGGTCTGAATAATTTAGATGATCTGTAGTTTTGATTATTTAGGTTGATTGTAAATTGTGATTCTTGGACAGTTCATATCATTCTTTGACTTTTAAACTGTTGAAGTACCTCGTCTACAAGGGTAAACTAACAGTGAGAGGACAACTTTAGTTATGTAATACATTCTTTAAACACGCCCTTGAATCTTGACTGATATTCAAGACAACACTATAATCTGTATCTAAGAATTTTGATTTTGCTGCAGATGCACATGTGGGGGCATGGATCACAGTATAGAAAAGGGCCTGAATCTTTGAGAGGTACTCAACCAACAGGAATGCTAAGACTCCCTTGTTATTGCTGTGCACCTGGCTGCAAAAACCACATTGACCATCCAAGAGCAAAACCCTTAAAAGATTTCAGAACCCTTCAAACTCATTACAAGAGGAAACATGGAACCAAGCCTTTCATGTGTAGAAAATGTGGCAAAGCTTTTGCAGTGAGAGGAGACTGGAGAACCCATGAAAAGAATTGTGGTAAACTTTGGTATTGCATTTGTGGTTCTGATTTTAAGCACAAAAGATCCTTAAAAGATCATATTAAAGCTTTTGGGCATGGTCATGGAGCTTTGGGCATTGATGGTTTTGAAGAAGAAGATGAACCTACATCAGAAATTGAACAAGATGATGAGTCCATGCAGTGATAATAATTAAATAATAATAAAAAAAAAATAGCAGTAATTAAGCTTTTCCAAGAATATCCCAATTTTAAGAGGCAGATTTTGCTTTATTTTGCAGGATTTTCTTGGCAATGTAGGGGAATATATGATGAAACTTAAATTACATTATTAATCAATCTCAGTTCGAACTATTTTCTTGTAAATTAATTACTCCTTTTGAGTTTCAAGTGTTCAGATGATGCTTTTTTAGAATTCTCAATATAAAGTAACAACTTTGACAACAATTTTTTAGTAATTTGAAAAACAACATTAACTTTAAAGGCAGTAGACGTGCATGGGAACAAAGGCCCGTAAAGTACGGCAATTGGCAAAGTTATTAACTAAAGGATTGAGAATCATGTCGTAAAACTAAATGAAATTTAAACTTTGTTAGTATATATATCGCTTTATGTATAAGCCTATTAATAAACTCTATTGTAGGATTAAATAAATGCAAAAAATATTTTAGTAAATTACTTTGTTAATTCTAAAAATGATTCGAAAGTTATTGTGATTGCAAAAAACACATAAATTAAATTACTTTTTTTGTGTATAGTAAGATAGAAAAAATGTATGTGATTTTGTTGGATTTAAATTTCAACAATTTGAATGTCGGTCTAATCATTTGGTTGTTATTAATTTATATGTAGTTAATTTTAAGTTGTGAATCGGTTTAATTCGTCCCAAAAAATAGCAGTAACTAAACCTAGTTCATATTTGGTACACATAAACCTTGATTGTTGCAATCACTGTGCAACATAAGTGTGACAATTTAGGTAGGTAGCTTTGCATCTAGTTGTGAATTAGAAAAGGATAAGGAGAAGACAATCTTTGATATTTATCCTATTAAACATTTTCTTCTAATTATACATTAATTTTTCACATCAAACTCTTTACAAATAAACAAGTGCGTGTTTCTTCAAACTATTCAATCCAATGACATTGAGTATGTTTCCCATCTCTTTCATATCTAATCCAAAACAATCAGGAAGAAGTCGTGTTTTACGTAGCCTTGTAGGTAGGCAAATAGTTAGCGGATAAAAAGCATTAGAAAGTATATTTGGTTCAAAATGTAGGATATATATATATATATATATATATATATATATATATTTTAGGTTTTCCATCTTGAAAATACATCAGCTTTTGGGGTGCATATGGTTCCCCTTTTTGCTTTGGCTAGTGGAGATTTGTAGGGTATTTCATGGATGTAACACATACTGTTTGTTCTATGTTTAGTTTCGTTAAAAATCAAATTTTAAGTAAATTTTGATAAAAATTGATGAAATATGTGGTTAAAAAGTTGATAAAATGGTGGATCCCATAAAATGTTTTAGTATTAAAAGTGAATTTTGAAAAAATTGAGGACAAACAAAGGCATAACATCATCC
>CAIGRS010203944.1:0-10948 GCA_903798395.1 Fraxinus floribunda | reverse complement strand
TATATCCAACACTGCAAAATTATTAGCAATACGTATTATATGTTAAAAATTTATTCCTTAGATAAATGAAAATTTATTAAATATCTAAATAAAATACCTGGAATGCAAGTGGATAAATGAGAAAACCATTCAAGAAATTGATGGAAAGGGGGAAGAATTTACAAACCCATTTTTGAAGAAATTGACATTGAATTTTGTATGTAGTTCTCCTCTAAATGTGTAGGTTTTTTAGTATGGTATACTTTTTACTCTTTAAACAAACTACAGATTCAATTTAATATTCATTGACTGTAGTTTTTCTTCTCATTACAGATCAATCGATAAAGAGGAGTGTACAATCTTGATTGTGAATTTGGGTGTGTATATGTCTCTATTCTTTACTGTGAGCACGTGCATGTCCTTGCATTTTAGTCGATTATACTATGTGCATATGAGATTTTGGTATAAATCATCAAAAATATTATTACATAAATTTACATTGTTAAAAAAAAAAAAATAAGAAACTCTCTGTGGTGTCCGTCCATTCTTACTTTTTTTTTTAATGCAACCCAACTTTGTTGACTATACTTTTTAAAATATCTCTAAAATATCTTTTCAGTTTTTCTAAAATAGATAGATTGTCGGTTTGAAAGTCTTATATTATATTTTTATTTATTGAAAAAATAATTCATTTTCAGACCCAAATATCTTCCATAGCTATACTTTCTTCCTTCCGCCCTAATTTTTGTTCTGTGTATTTTTATTCTACAAAGAGAACCGTTCGATACAATTTTCACATAATCATCCAGTAAATTGTGAGTCATATCTTTATTTTGCTTTCTTGAGCTTCATATTGATCTCGTTTACCTTTTATTTTTTGCATTTATAGTTAGTTTTTATTTTTGTTTTATTTTCTCATTTTCAACTTTTCTTCAGGTGTGGAAAAGGATCCAAAAATTTGCAACTGAAATAGGAGACGGTGCAGCTTAGGTATGTCAAATTTACAATTTTCCGTTTCAATGAATTTATAACTGAAAATAAATACAGATTGAGAAAACTTGATTTCCGTTTGCACACTTCTTTCTCAACTACACGTTCATATTTTCAACACCCCATTGATTGCCATATCCAACAATACACTAACGTATCCTCGATAAAAACAAAACCCGTGCATCGCACGGACGAAAACTAGTATGTGTGTGTGTGTGTGTGTAGGTCAAAAATCTGATTTTTGAAATGTGAAAGTTGTTTTCTTATTTTTGAAATAGGGTAAACTTAAAGTGGGATTTATGAATTTTTCCCTTTAATATAACTATACAATATAATATATTATGATTTATGAATTTTTCCCTTAAAATTAAAATCAATTTTCATCTAAACGTACCATTTTTAGTGTTTCTGGACTTGGGCAACAGTGAGCTACAGCCAAGTGCAGCCCACTGCTAGATCCGCCTCTTTAAATAATAGTGAATTTTGAAAAATGTATGGTTAAAAAGTAGAAAAAAGTTTTAAAATTACTTGCAATGTATTTTATTAAGAGCATATGTGGTTAAAAATGAGTTTGAGAAAAATAGATTTTAAGATAATAGGAATCAAACAAGGACTTAATTAAAAAATATTATATTAATTAAATATATTAATGTCATACAATCTAAGGTCACAGTCACATACTAGCCACAATTGTTGACGTCATAGTCACAAATTACAAATTTTATAGGTCACAACTTATTTTTCGATTACAAATTATTAAATTAATGGATCACATATTATTTTTGGATCACAAATCAAAAAATTTATAAATCACAACTTCTTTACCAATCACATATTTTTAAATTAATAGGCCACATATTATTTTTTAGTCACAAATCACAGATTTTATGTCATGATTTATTTATCAATCATTGATTATTAAATTAAAAGGTTATGTATTATTTTTCGATCACAAACCGCAATTTTTTTAAATCACAACATATTCACGATCACAAATAATCAAATTAATTGGTCACTATTATTTCTCGATTACAAATTATTAAATTAATTGATCACAATTTAACATATTATGAGTCACAGTTACAAATTTAATCGGAATTTCACATTTTTTAGGTCGCATATTATTTATTGGTTACAAATTATCCAACTTATTGATCACATACACCCTTCTATCCACCTTAACCCCCACCCACGACCACCACCACAACAATCGCACCATCACTTCCACAACCACGACTACCTCCACAACCACCACATGCAAACACAACCAACAATACCTACCACATATAATAATCGGCACAATCACGACAACACCATCACTGTCAATGTCACCACCATCTCACGAGCATCGCCAACACGACTACCACCCCCAATTGCAAACACAACCAACAAATCCCACCCCAAAAACTTCGGCACCAGATCGCGACCCAATTTCCTCCCAAATTTCCCTTCATTCACCACTGCAACAGATTTTTCCTCAGATTCTCCTTCACTCTACACTAGATCATGACCCAACTTCGACGACATCGCCTCCATTTTTTCAAAAAACTCAATTTTTTTTTTCCAAAATTCATTTTTAACCACACATTCTCTCATAAAATAATAACATATGTGAGTCAAATTTTTTTCTTATTTTTTAATCATACATTCTCCAAAAAGTCACTATTAAAAATTTATTTTCCCCCAAAATATGTGATTAAAAAGTTATGAATATAATGAAATATGTAGTTAGAATTTACTATTAATTTTAACTTAAATTAAAATTTTAATTTTAATCCCTATCAAACAGGGCTAAATTCCAAACCTATAAAAAAAAGTGATGTGAAATCTCAATATTTTTCAATTTTGGCACCACGGTCACAAACTTTAGCCCTTGTTTGGGCTCCATCAAAAGAGAAATGAATCACTTGGGCAAAAACATGGAATACAAAGAATTAGCTTAGTATTTACCTCACAAAATGATCAATTAACTCTTCAAGCCACATATCGATGATATCATAAAATAAATCCACACGATAGCGATACAAACTTGTCATTTCTTCAGTGTTACGACGTCTCGTTACGTCGTGAACCACCTATACTTATAAACATACCATTAATTTTTTGGAACATCAATCTTGTACTTGTGACAAAAAGAATTGATTTGTTCCAGAAAAGAATCTCATACGTTGTCCCTCATCACTTGGGCTCGTTTACCTATTTTCAAAAACTCATGACATTTACAATATCTTAATCTTTGCTTTGTAGTGCCTTCGACAATTCGTTTGAAATTCTTAAGATATTTCTCACGAGATTTAGATTGAATGCAAACTCAAATGCATCAAATCCAACATATAATTTGCTTCATACTTTCTTGGAACCTGTTCTATCAACTACAATCATTCCATGGACATCAATTACAGTCGAGAAATATTTGAATCAAGTTCTTAAAAGTATCATAGTGAGAGCCGCAACATGTATAGCCATAACGTTTTAGAGCAAACTTTTGATTAAGACTCCGCCCACTTGATATTTCACAATCATTATACTCCAAAAATTTTGGTTGCTTGTCTTTCTCGAAGATCACATCTTTTAGCCGATGCTCCAACAACATTCACCACATTATCAATTAAATCAAAAAGTGTGTCATTGTGTATATGTTTCTTTGTAACAAATTCAAAAGCTAATTGAAGTTGATGAGCAAAGCAACAATGAATACAAAAGGCGCAAAAGTTCTCATTCAAAATTAGTGTTTTCAACCTTCAAACTCACCTTGCGTATTTTTAGCACCATCATTACCTTGTCCTCTTAATCTAGATATATTCAACACGTATATAGAGAAGAATTTATCAATAGCATCCTAGAGAGATTGAGCCATGCTAACCATAAAACGTTCAACTACATGCCCTATTTGTTCACATAACGCAAAATAATACATATTTGCTCCTTTCCTGAGATGCCACGAGATTCATCAACTAAAATTTAAAATAAAGAATCACCAATGTCTTTGATAATAAAATCAAAAATTTCAGTAGCAGCAACACTTACAATATCCTTTTGAATGGCAGGAGAAGTTAATTTGAGATTCTGTGGAGCCTTTTTCGTAGTAACAACCTTAATCTCGTCGGTGTGATTGGCCAAAGGCTACAAGAAATTGTCTACGTGGGACTCGTTCGAACTTTTTGAAAAACTCGGGACTCTTACTGAAATTATTTATTTATTTTTCTTTTTGTTTATTTAAAGAGAAGTGTAAATTTATCGTTGTACAGGACTTTATCGGAGGAAATGGACGTGAGGACCCAAATGTCAAAATTGAAATGATAGGGACATTTTACACCAGTTACCCACTTTACTTTATCAAAAGACGTTAATAGTAGATGTCAATTTAAGAAACTAAATTTTTTAAATAAGATAGAAGGTTAGTAGCCTCTCTATTAGAACATGCCTTAAAACAGATAAGAGAAAAGTCGGCACCTATTCGCACCGAGCAATATTAAAGTTGAAACTGAAACTAAAATTTTGACTATGCCATTTGATCATGTCCAATACTACGTACCAAGATGCACTATCCGGACTGTATTATTTGTAATATGTATGTATTCTGATTTACCTATATAAGTATCTGCAAAACTAAGGGTTATGACAGCCTACTGTTCGTCAACTGGCTTGTGAAGCAGACCCTTCCAACTATGGCTTTCTGACTTATCATCCTCTTCTTCCACACTGTCTCGATTGGTGGCTGAGAGCCATTTAGGAGACACTCCCGGATGCAGAGGGCTTTGTGGGGAGCCAGATTGTGCAACAATAGCCTTGCATTGATCTTGCGTTAACCGCGAGCAACTCGACACATCAGTCGATGAAGTGGGAAGCTTACGGATATGAAGCCTGTATTTCTGAAATCACATACACATTCTCATCATACCAACCCTAAATTCATTGGAAATAAGACTTAGATCATGTATGGCCAGGTGTGAAAGTAAGTTATTTATTTTGACACAACATGTACTTTTAAAATAAGTAACTTTTTCCACTTTAAAGTAAGAAAAAGTTATATATCTATATAGACATGCATAGAAACAAAGTTCCCGTGATAACCAGAAACGTGAAGCGGAATGGACTGACTTTGATAGTATACCTGCAAATGGCTTTTCACTTCATCATTGGTCAGGCCATCTACTTTCATGTGTTCTCTAATTTGCTTTGGTGTAGCCACTGGGAAAAACATAAACCCACAATTAAAAGACTATTTTGATAGAGCTTGCTACTACAAATTACACTAAAACTTCTTTCTCAAGATCTGTAAGAGAAGATCAATATATATTTCTTATGAAAATTGATGCCACTCATCCACCATTACATTTATATTTTTCCCCCGGTGTTTGACATAAATTTTCGTGATTTTAAGATAATAATGAACAGGTTGTCTAAATAAGAAATCTTAAAATTTGGAATTTCTTGAATTAGCAAAACTTAGGAACACGGAATACTAGGTAGCCTGTTTGGTAGCAACAATTGGACTATCTAAGGAGAAGTCAAAAAACTAAAATCTTATTTACTGTATCGTCCAATTCAATGTTATGCACCAAACATACCTTTAGGATTTTTTTTGATATGTGTGGTTAGTTGAGATAGATAGTTTATTTTTCTTTTTAATATTATCATACATTCATTCCACTTCACAAACCATCCATTGACGTGCATACTTCTCGATTTGTTCATAGATAACAACATTATTTGCAAGCTCCAATAACAGCAGAGGTGCAATCAACTAAATTTCTATGAAACAATTCACTGCCACTGTGGTAGGAAAAAGAAACAAATTAAAATCTTAATTATCGTATTGTTCAGCCTAATCTCATATTGCACACCAAACATAACCTTTGAATACTGAACAGAATCACACAATAAAAGTGAACAATGTTTTAGTCTATTTTTCTTCCGTGTTTATTTCTACATTGCACTACTTGCAAACCTCAACTCATTAGAAGTGCAATCAAAAAATCTCAATGCAAGCATATCACTTCAGACCACTAAGACTGAAAATGAAACTTAAAATCTTATTAATTTTATATTTTAGTTCAGTCCATCATTGCACACCAAACATGACCTTAAGACGCATTTGGTTACACTCAATTTTAATATAGTATGCCGCTGTTCAGTCTCAACCAAACAATTCATAAATGTATATACTTCCCTATTTATTTCTAGATTGTAGAGTTAGCAAGCTACAAGAAACAAAGCACTTCGCCTTATAACATGGTAACATTGTCTAACCAACGCAACTCCTACCTATCAATCATCTCTTTTAAAAGCTTAAGCTGTCATAGAGAGCCACACGTATTCATCTAAATAGTGTCATCAACTCATTCACTCACTTGTAGACTGAGTATTTTTTTATTACACATCTAAAACGTGCACAATTTTTTGAAAAATGGGTAATGTTGAGATTTGAACCCATAGACACTGATGCCACGTTAACCATCACATCTAAAACCATAATCTATTGAAGAGAAGCCTCGTGTATTATTTAAATGTTGTCTTCGATAATCCCCGACCCAAAGAAATGGATAAATGTAAATATAAAAGATAACAGGTAATCACCTTGTGCACCTCCAAGCTGATGGAGTGCACTGACGAATCTCTTGTGCAACTCAGGGGACCAACACCTTCTCTGTTTCTTCTGCAGCTGGTGTTGCTGCTGTGCCATACAATTATCAGAAATGGACAGGGATAGACTGTGAAGTGGCATAATCATCCCCATCTCTTCTTCAACTGTTCCATTACATGATTTCTGAAATGGAACAAATTTGTTCCCCTTTCCATTGCCATTCTCTTCTTTGTTATATGTCTGAAATCAAATATCACATTACAAAAATAAATAATAATTATTACAATGGACGACATTATTGTCGACAATATTATCTAAAAGATTATGCAGTCAGAGACGAGACAAATTTATTTGATTAAATTGTCTTCAATATGTTGTTATTTACTTAAAATTTGACTTCAACACACCCCTCATATGTAGGCCATATATATTTTTATTTCAAGGTCTAACACGTATATAATTTTTTATAAATCAGTACCAATATGACTTGGAACTCATTGGCATGGATATTCCATCTTAAAAAGGTCAACCAAATTAAGTTTAGGCGATTTGATGTTTCAACAAGATGGTGGTTCGTTTGAAAATACAAAAGTTTAACCTTATTCAAAAAAGTAAAGCAAGCGAGTCTTTTTTATTTTTTATTTTTTATTTTTTTTCATTACATACGATTTTACACTTAACAGAACTCATGACATTTATGTTATCTAAAATACAAATTTATTTGTTTAAATTGCCATTCAATAATTTATTTTTATTTTTTTGAAATGCAGAATATATGATAGAAATAACAAAATAACATTGAATAAATCTTACTAATTTTTGGTGCAAAATGGAGTGTTGATTTTTATTCCCATTGTGAACACGGGTGCTCCACAGCTGAGCAGAACTCATCCAATTCTTCTTGTCTATGAAATCATTTGACCTTTTCATCCCTCCATTTTCCTCATAATTACTCTTCAATGAAAACTCCATCACTGGCTCCACATCTTTTCCCTCCCACTGCAATCCTTCCTCCTTCAATATCTCAATTGCTACAAAAATTCAATAACCCACAAAAAATATTCAATAATTTTCTAAAAAAAAATTAAATCTTTGGAAAAAATGAAAAAAATAAAAATAAATTTACAATTATACCATCCTTTAACAGGCTCATTGAGTAAGGAAGTTCACGCTTGAAAGCAACAATTTTTGACATTTCTAGCTCCAAAGCATGAACATAAAATTCCAGCTTCGATAATTTCTTGGAAAAATCATCGATGAATGAAACTTCTTTAAGAATTTCAGAAATTTTCTTTGGAACAGTAATTGGAAACACCATATTCAAATCATCATCCATTTTAATTCTTTTTTCAAGATTCTTTTTTCTTTTTTTCAAATCTTTTGCCTATTTCTTGTAGATGTATTTGTTTGTGTTCGTGATCTTGCACAAATAAACGTGCATGGAGAGGCGGCGGGGGTGGGTGGGGTGTCTGATATATGTTTGTTGAGACTTGAAAGGGGTGAAGAATGAAAAAAAAGGATTGAGGAAAAATGAAAGAAATGAACTGATTCTTCCAACAAAAAGTTTGGTTTGTTTTACAATTTCACACATTCGGATTCCACGTCGCATATTTCGGTTATTTGCAAAAAGAATCTTTTTTACTGCCCAGTTTGGTTAAGCTTGAAATTTTTTCACTTATAAGTAGATTTTTAAATATTATTATTATTATTTTGTATGTACAGTGGAGTTGAAAATAGTAATTCTTTCCTAAGTTTTAGGTAAGACACCATCTTATCTACAAAACAAATTTCAATCTGCATTTTTACTGTTGAACTATAATTTAAAGAAATTTAAGCTTTTCTTTCATTTGCACACAATGTTTTGTTTTGAATTTTTTTAGGTCAAAACTTATTTTTCATTTACGGAAAAGTACTTCATTATTTTTTAACAACACATTCTTCTTCGAATACATTATATGCTTGGGATCTTGTACATTTTACTGAAATAGATTTAGTAAGAAAATCAAATATATTCAATCTAAGTTGGTCTTTCACTCCCACCCGCGAATCGTCCACGATTTTTACAATATAAGCGAGTTCCTTCCTTTAGAAAGAATTGAAGATTCCCCCTTGAGAAAGCGCTGACATCGTTTGGAGGTCAAACGTGATGAAGAAGACTTGGGATTGATTTTCTTGTATTCATTGCCTGCTTTTAGAAACACGATACTATATAGTCGTGATACCCTCACCATCAAAGAAGTCTAAGATGTTCTGTATTTAAAGGAGAAGATGAAGCATTTAGGGATCGTGGAAATGGTCTCATTGTTCATGGTGGTTGCTCGGGGGCCAGTCAAAATCTAACTTCAAGTTTTATAATTATTGCAAGAAAAATGGGCCTTGTTATTGTTATAAGTTGAAGAATAAATCAAAGTCAACTGCAAGTCAACAATCAGAAACTTCAGGGAAGAAAGTATTGTAGAAAATCCTAGCAGTAATGGGAAGCTTCTACTTATGTCTGACTACAACTCCAAACCTGATGAGGTTTGAATTTTGGATACAACTTGCACTTTTCATATCACCCAATCGAGAATTGTCTTTAATATATGAAGAAGTTTCAAAAGATGTTGTGATATCCGGTAATAACACACATTGTCGGTTAGCTGATATTAGTCGGGTTAGAATAAAGATGTTTGATAGGACGGTTAGAACATTTGATGTAGTGAGACACATTTCAGATTTGAAGAAAAATGTTATCTCCTTAAATACTCATGATTCAAAATGGTACAATACACCGTTGAAAATGAAGTTATGAAAGTTTTAAAAGGAGTCCGTGTTGTGCTGATGGGACATAGAAAATTCCATTTATATATCTTACATGGTGATATAGAATTTTCGAGTAATTAACGTATTTTAAGAACTTTGGTAGATTTAGAGTAAGCTTCTATACTGTTGAAGTCTTATTTTAGGTCTTCTTCTAAGAATATACCTTAGTTGAATTTTGAATATATGGGTAAATCCGTCTTGCCACTATTAACGATGGTATCATCGTATTCAATTGCTAGAAATTGATCGTCTTGCCACCATTGAAGTTGGCGTCTGTACCGTTGGGGTCTAATTTTGGGTCTTCTGCTAAGAATACATCCCAGTTAAATTTTGAATATATGGGTGAATCCGTCTTGCCGCCATTATCGATGGTGCCATCGTATTCAATTGTTAGAAATAGACCCATTTTTTGCCATAAGGTTCCACGAAGGTACAATTCTGCTGATTTTGATGATGGTTTAAATGCGATTAAGGGTGTTGTTTTTAGCTAAGATCCTTCTTTTATTGCATTCAGTTGTGATTTGTTACATGGCTTGTTTCAACCTTATTTGGTGGTCATATATCTCTTTTACCCCTAGTTGGGCAGCAGAGATAGAGAATATTTTCAGCTGGAATTGTTGATAGAGAAGTTCGTTTGTGTGAGTTCAAGTTTATTTCTTACGGTGGAATTTGTCTCAGGTTGGAGAATTTTTTGAAGGCATTTTTGTTAATTACAGTAGAAGTCGTGTTAAGGTGGAGATTGTTAGAATTTAAGTGTGACCTGAATTCTTTGTTGAAGATAACTGGGAGTTCTAATTAAAGTGCTCATTAATTAGAATTCTATTTGAAATACAATTTTGAAATCCTATTCAAGTTTACTTGGTAAATTCTAATTGAAATCCTACTTGGAAACTCATTGGGACTAGAAATTTGTGTTGGACTTGAAGAGTACTTTAGAATGAAAAAAATAATTTTGGAAAACGATTTGGATAGAGACAAGTGCCAAGGTGTTGGGATGCAGCGCTATCCACGAAAAAGTGGGCTGAGGGTGATTTTTTCTTTACTTTTCCCTTTTGGACTCTATTTATGGCATTCTACTTCATCCACAACTCTACTATATGGGTTTGGACGTCCCCTAATTATTTTCTATATATAGTTGGCTCTTCATTATGATTTAATAAAAAATTAGAAACATTGTAAACATATAATCTTTGTATTCTTTTTCCATATTATGATAAAATCTTCATTCTCTACAAAATTACTTTGTTCTTGTGATCTTTACTTCATGTTGTGGTTATAATCTCTAATTTTCAAAAATGGGAACCAACAAGGGAATGGAAACTATCAGTCAAAAAGAAATTATGGTGGATCTGGAAGATCTAACGAAGGTATTCATCGACCCTGTGGATCCAACCAATGCAGTATCTTTGTCAAAAATCCTAACATGGTGTTTCAGTTTTTCAAAAAATGTGTGACTGCTATACATTGAAACGATTAATGGGACTTCCAGTTCTGCCAAAGAATCGCACCACAACCAAAAATCTTAGCTCCCGATCCAACTGCTACTCAAGTCATGATGATAATATTTGTTGTCGAAAATTTGACTAACGC
>CAIGRS010203938.1:0-13846 GCA_903798395.1 Fraxinus floribunda | reverse complement strand
TTCCATGTAAGTTGGAAAATAAAATTAAAGTACCAAATAGGAATGCATTTTCCATGAAATTGGCAAAGAAGAAGCTTAAATTGAATTTACCATTATTAAATCATTGTCTTCTCTATGCTAATATTAATAAAGCTGCAGGGTAAAATCGAGTGGGCATTTATTTAACAGTTTTGTTGTGTGTACAGTATACACAGAAAATCAACAGATAAGAAACAATACTGGTGGGCCCGCATTTTTGTAATATTTTATTCATAGTGGGACCCACCTCCATGTGAGATTTCTAATGAAATTATGGTGAAATGGAATTATTCTTTCTTTAATATTTGTGCATACATTAAACACCGGAACAATCATGGAGACATTGCGCTGAAATAAAGGCAAAATCACGAAGTGTGACCAATTTTGAATTTACACTATAGTTTTTGTGCATTTCTCCCTTGTTGTGGATCTTAGGCTCCGTTTGATTGCAATCGTGGAATTTAGATGAAAAGAAAATGAATTTCAGATAATTGAATTTTATAAAATTGATTTTCTAAAAATTGTCAATTAATTGTGTTTGATGGTATAATTTTTCGCCTGTAAAATGTTAAAATTTTGAATCTTTTGGTGTTCGTTTGACTTTATTTTTCATGAAAATTGTCCATTAAAGGGAAAAAAAATTCACAATTATTCATGAAATTTGTTTCTATTTCAAAAAAAAAAAACCTGGAATTGCCAAAAAAAAACCCAGCATGTGAGCACCAAGCAAGAAAATCAAATACCAAGAGAATATTATGCATCAAACAAGGCATTTGTAGAAGATGGAATTTGTTTTTCATTTTCCATGGAAAATGTTGATGAATCAAACAAGCCATTATAGTGATTGTGACCCCAAATTTGAATTTGTGTGTAATTTTTTTATTTTGTTTTTTTTTAAACAAGTGAAGCTAGTTTGTAATACTTTTAATTTGTGGTTCATGGAGTCGTTTATTCAAGCAATTCGAGTTAGTTCTTAAGCTATATAAGTATTTTTCAGGAACCTCACTTTTAGGCTCTTCTTTTTCATAAGTATTTTTCACAGTACCTCTAAATCTTTTTTAATATCGAATTAGACTTCAATATGTCATATTAATGGATATGGACAGGACAATTCTCTCATTTTTGAGAAGATAGTGTCATTTATTCTTACTCTTTTATCATATTCCTCTATATGCTAAACATATTTCATCTTGTACGCCTTCCTAAATAATATATTATAATCAATTCTAAGTGATGATTAAAATGAATATTGTAAAACGATGATCATCATTGCTACATCTAAATTTTTAAATTTTCAAACAAGATTATCATTCCTCATTCGATTCCCACAACCTTGATATCATGGGCTTAACATTTCACATATGAATTCAATCAAGATTTGAGGGCCAAATTTAAGGATCATAAATTACTTTTCATGGAAAAACTTTTGTGCTTAGTGGAAAAACTTCATTTTTATTTATTTATTTTTTTTTTTTTTGGGTTGTTGGGGGGGGGGGGGGGGGTGTGGAATCACAATTCACTCATTAGGTTTTGAAACTCCTAAACTACAAATGATGGGGGGTTGGAAAATCATGCTAAAGTCTTTAGAAAAAACAGGGTGTGGGTGGAGTAGGGGGTAGGGAGAGGGTACAAAGCTGAAAAATATGCTGTCAGGCTATCAACTTAAAGTTGTAATGTGAAATTCTTTTCCTTTAGTGTAACTAGTGAATGTGATTGGATTTGTGTGCGAAACATATATTCTCTCAATTACTAGGTTGTTGACTAAAAATCTGTGTCAGTGTAACCAGTGAATTTAATTTACAACCATGCTACGTGTACAANAACATGCGGACCCCACATGCATGTGAGTGGTTGTCAACCGAGGTTGTGAACCTCGATTGTACAAATAGATTAATTCTTTAACTTAAGAGGAGTCTCATTTTTTATGAAAATACATTTTAAAAATTAAAATAGTATTCTAATAAGAATGTTTGATTAAAAAATAAGAATTTTTTTTTGAATTTGTGTGTAATATTATTTTATTGAAAAAATATGTGATTAAAAATAAATTAAAGAAAAATATATTTTAAAAATAATGAAAACCAAACATATGCTAAGTGTTCGGTGTTCCTAAAATGGGATTTTATCCAAACATCATATTCACAAGTTTATGCGTTGTTCGATTAGTACTATGTTTTTTGTATTCTAGAATCGAAAAACTCTCTCAAAGATCTTGCTAAACCAAAATTTGATTTTGAAACATTATTTTTAATTGGATATGTGATTTCTTTAAGACTTGCTTTGTATGTTAGATGAATGCTCTTGAAAATATTTGTTTTTGAAATTTAGCCACTTGTTTAGTTACTATTTCAACTCCTTTCCATTTTCAACCATATATTCTCACAATAAAATGTATTCATGTAAACCGAAAATATTTTTCTTACTTTTTAACCATACATTCTTAAAAAAAATTACCCTTTAAAAACTCATTCTTAAAAAAAAAAAAAAATGCATGTCAAAAGAGGCCTTAAATTGTCATAAAATTAACATTATTGATGCACCATCTGAAGTGATATAACATGATAGTAGAGACCCACGATTTAACCCCAAAGAAGATTTATAATTGATAAGACTTTTTTCCTAAAAAAGGATCAAAGAAGGAAGCTCAAATTCAGGTCATCTGCTTGGCAAGGCTTTGCTATAATTTCCCCCAGGAAGTTACCTCGAGGTTTTTCCTTAGCAGATTTAACTGAGCTTGTTTTCCCAGCTTCAAATATCTTGGCATTTTCCTCAGTCGCTGCCAAATTATCTTACTGTTAAAAAAGTTCGTCAATTTAGCAAAAGAAATATCAAAGTAGGGAAATAAAGATCAAAATGAAATTAATCCTAACAAAGGTGGAACGAGAAGCAAACTAGTACCTCTTCCTCGATTTCAGCTCCGAGGGCCATCTGAGTTTCTTTCCATGGAAGTTGCAGGCTCCATAGATATTGTGTGTTTTGCTTCTGACATTTCAACTTCACATGCACTAGTATTCGAGACAGTTCCGTTCTCTGTTCTAAGTTTTTTCAGTTTTTCTAGTCGAACAGCACGAAGCTCATATCTGACCATTAGCAGGATAATAATATTAGGATTCACACACAACTCAATATTTAATCAATAGCAGCATGGCAATGAATTTTTTTTATTTTTTTTTTATATATTAATTAACACAAAGTTAGTACTTTATAAATGAAATATTTTATATTAGAAAATGAGAATCCATCATTTTTCTGAAGGGTGATATCCAAATATATCATTTATGGATCATAATGACAGTCTTAAAATTATTTTTATGAAGAAATAGATTACACTAAGATATCACTGGACACGTAGAAAAACATATGGAACAGATTATAATTATATACACTTCAATATATTAGGGATACAAAGAACTTGATTTATGAAATGAAAAATGTGTCCACTTATCTTGCAAATCTTATTCAGGCAGTTCTGAAATCAAGGTTACACGGAGATGTGCATCAATGTTGTGAAAAAAAAAATGGCAAAGTGGTACAAGTTTTATTTGCGTAGGAAACGAAAGCTGAGTGGCAAAAGGATTCTATAAAGGCATTTCAGGCAAATCCAGGTGAACACAGACGGTAGGAAAAAATCTAGCGGAACCAGCACAGGCGGCCGCAGGAGCTTGCCGGGTGTTGGCTCCGCCCATGATGACAAGACTAGAAATTTGACAGTTACAACTTGCCATCTGAGTTTTACTTAAGGAGATTTTAAGGTGTCCTGTGTGTTGCACTGGTTCTCAACTTTTCACTTTCTCGACAGATTTGAAAAAGGAAGTGTATACTTGTATTTATCTTATAAAAAGCATGGAGGATTCAAACTAACTTAAGGTCACATATCAGGTATACAATGCATATGGAGCACATAGTCTCTTCCACCACTTTCCTCATTTAAACAAGACATCCTTTCTCCCTACTCAATTCTTATATTCGCGTAACAGGTTAAGGCAATACATAAATACTAGTACAATTAACAATCATCTGAGTAATAATTCAAGGAGACAAGTGTGGAAGATAATAAACAAATTTGAAAAACTACAACAGACCTTTCAAAATATTTTTCCTACTTAAAGTAAAGACAAAAATGATCTAGACTTTGTTCTTCCTTAAACTCACACTTATATTTTATGACCCTTGTGATTTCTTAGTCTCTTCCACCCCTTTCCTTCATCAATCCCAACATCCTCTTCCCCTACACAAAAGAGGACCTTTCCTCACCTCTATATATGTTGGTTAAACAAAATAAATCAAAAACTTCATCGGTGCCTTAAAGAGCTCCTCCTAACTTTTAAAACGTAATGAAACTAAGCTACTTGATGGCTACTAGCTTTCCTCTTAATTTTATCAAATCAGCAAAAAAATCAAAATATTCTGAAGCATCTTTCTCCAAACATAGGAACAATGTAGTAATTCTATACCAAGACCATTTTTAGTTTTTTGTTACAGATATGTCATCCTCTTCACCGTTGGCATTATCTCTTGTTTAGTCCTATTGAATCCCAATCACAGGAAGTAAGATATAGCTCTATTCGATATGAACTTCAGTTTTACTTTGTGAGATTTCTCTAATTTAATAAATTATACTAAATATGAACATATGTACACACAATAAAATTAATAGATGTACTAACCATAAGAATTCATCTGAGATTCTATAAATTTTTGGAAGTTACTAACTATTGAACTTATCAAATATTATTAAGCACCAACTTTGTTGTAAAAAAAGCAGTGACTAGAAAATATATTTCTTTCGAAAATGGGCATTTTTTCATGAAACAATCTGACATATAATTGGTGGCACAGACTGCATCCAAGAACGGGTGAAGAAATCAGTCTCCAAGGTTCCATCACATTACCTCACTTAGTTTTCAATCATTAATCCGGTAACTTGGCACTTTTCTGATCTGAGTGAATGATTTCCCCAACCATTTGACTGTCTGTAGCTCCCCAGTCATTCTCAACTCTTCTTTGCAATTCAACAATAAATTTCAAATTCGGAATTGCATTACCCAATTCACTAATTGGACCAAGATTCTTCCAATTTTGATGCTCCAACGACCCTACAATTTCCTTCTCTTCTGAAGTCCTATGTTTATCCTTATGTTTCTTCTTATCCTTTCTGTCTTCTTGCTTCTTTTGCTGGTTACAAAGGTTAAAAAGAAAGTAGTCAAACAGATGAAAATACCATTTGATCGTAAGTCCAGGTCACAAACCGAGATGCTTGCATTCCAATTGCCAGTAGAAATACTACTAATATTCAAAGACATCAGAAATCAGATTTAGATAATTCAAACTATGCAAGAGATTCACCCACAAACCTTCATATGAACAACCAGGGAAAGAAGGAAACCGCTATTTGTCTAGGTGATGTATTACAGCAACAAAACCAACATAACATCATAAGCAAATTAACTTGACTTATGCTCTTCTGGACATAGCATGTTGTGCAAACTCTTGCGTGGTGGACTAAAAGTGCTTCGATAAAACATTACTTTTTAGTAATAGTGATCCCACTTTTCACGTCGTTCCTACTTTACATACCCATTCACAGAGCTTATGGATATTGGTATTGCATTATGCATTGATCTGTAGTATAGAAGCTGCATTGCATATCATAATATCTTGATCGGGAATGGTGGCTGAAAGCTCCACTATGACGATTGACGGATTCATATAACATGTCGCTAAAGGCTTCCAAACTCCAAAAACACATTTAAGTAACTGATCCTTATCAGTGAATCTTGTCACTGTTTATAGAAATTTGCAAGGAAGTTAGACTACTGGCCTCTCATTTTGGTCCATCCGCTCAATCAAGCTTAGAAGTTCAAAATATTTATAAGGCTCATCTCCCCCCAACAAAAAATCAATATACGGCAAGACTGAAGTTTGGTCCTCGATGCCAGCAGTTCTTAGAAGGTTGCATATCAGCCATTGAGCATCCTGAAACTTACCCTCATTGTGAAGGCCAACAATCACAGCACTGTAAGATGCAAAAGATGGGATACAACCATAGTCAAGAAGTCGTTTAATCCACTCAAGGCACTGATCAAAATTGTGATCTTCACAAAAGTGCTCGATTATGGAAGAACAAATGTGACTGCTAGGAGTGAGACCATGCTTCACCATATCCTGTAATAGATTATCAGCTTCTAGTAATCTTCCTACCCTGCATAGCCCCGATATTAAAAAGTTGTACACATCAATAGTGTGACCACAGTATTCTCTTATTTTGTCTCGAAGTTGGACAGCATGGTAGAAATCCATCTCCCTAAAAACAAAGTTCGACAAACAATCAACACCTTTCTCCCCAATAACTGATGACTCAGTATTTACATCAGTAACAGAAAATCTTGCTCCTGTAGCTGTCATTTCCACTAGTCCCATGAGTAAAGCCAAATATATTTGAGTGTTTGGCAAACAACCATTTTGGAACATGGTGCTCACAATTTCAAATGCCGAGTTCAACCTACCAGCATCAACGTGTGACTTGACCAAAGAAGCATATGTAATGTCATTTGGTGATACTCCGACCCGGCTCATTTCAATTAAAAGATTCTGCGCTTTCTCAATTTTGCCACTCTGGCAAAGACCATTAATGACTACAGTATACGTATAAACATTTGGTGGACACCCATTTTGTTTCATGAATTCTAACATTTTCAGGGAAGAGTTTGTATCACCTGCCCTGCAAAGCCCATCAACTAATATTGTATAAGTAACAACTGAGGGAACTAGACCATACTTTAGCATCTTCCCGAAAATAGCATTTTCTTCAACTATCTTAACTGCTTTGCTGAGAACATCAAGAAATAGATTGAAAGTATGAGGACCAATCAAATATCCATCCTTGACCAATCCTTCAAAAAGCACAAGTGCATATCTAACATTGCCATTCTTGCAATAGCCATGGATAAGAGCAGTGAGTGTCACTTCATCAAGAGTTATTCCTTTTTTCACCATCACACCCAAAAAGGCATTTGCTTGCCCCAGATTTCCTATTTTACAGAGTGAGTCAATCAATTCAGTGTAAGTAAATTCATCAGGTTTGACGCCAATTGAGTTCATTGAATGCAAAATCTTGAATGCCATATCTACTTGGCCTGCCCTACAAAACCCATATACGAGAATATTGAAGGTCACTTCAGTTGGCAGCAGGTCATTGTCTATGACTTTTCTCAACAGAGCCATTGCTTTGTAAGGCCTACCAACTTTACACAACCCTTCTATAAGCTCATTGTATGTACGAATATTTGGTTTGCAATTCCTTCTTTCCATCACACCGAGCAATTCAAAAGCACTAACCACCTTCCCTTCCTTGCAGTAACCATTAATCAACGCATTATAGGTTACTGTACAAGGAAGCAGTCCCTCTTTCAGCATCTTGTGGAACATCCCATTAGCCTCCTCAATCTTTCCCAATCTACATAACCCATCTATCAACACAGTGTAAGTATGCACATTTGGCTTACACCCCCTTTTTATCATCTCATCAAGCAGGCCAAAAGCCTTACTGATCATTCCTACATCACAAGTAGCTTTTATTAGAACCGTATAGGTTCGAGTACTCGGTGGGCAACCCTTCTTACTCATCTCTTCCTTGAATTTACAAGCTTCATCAAGCCTTCCCACTTCACACAAACCATGTACAAGTATCGAATATGTCACGCTATTAACACCACAACCATCCTTTTCAGACATTAAGTCAAACACTCTAAAGGCCTCATTAAGATCACCAGCTCTACAATTAACCAAAACCAAAGAAGTAAAAACATGAACATCCAACACAAACCCGACTTTCAAAATTCTGGTAACAAACATTTCAACAGCTTGCACATACCCATTTTTAGACAAAGCATTAATAATTGTCCTCAAATCAATACCACCAGGAACAAACCCATCTTCCACCATTCTTTTGTAAACCAAAAATGCCATTAAACCCACGTTCAATTTCGCTAAACAAATCAAAAGAATACTGTAACAAGGATAGTTAATCCGAAACCCAGTTCTTCTCCGCAAGTCTTCCAGTGCACCCATTAGCTTCAAAATGTCAGTTTCAGAATTACAACAATCTTTAACTAACAAAATAACCACTTTATGTACAATCCCATATAAATTACCAGAAACTAATAAATCCAGTAAGCAAATTCTGTTGTCTATATCATAACAATAAGTGGACTGCTTACACACCCACTTGAAAAACTTGACGCTGAGCGGAATGTCGTTTCTGTGAAGAGCTATGATTTTAGAAGCTACAAGTGGGCTCATGTGAGAAACCAATAATTTCAGGTGATTATTCTTTTCCCAATGGGGTTTCTTGATCAGGGTTGATACGTGGTAAACTGCGTCGTTTGGGATGTCGTCGATTGGAATAGAGGAAACAAGTGATACATATCGAAGTGAACGAAAATGGGATTTAAGCCGGCGGGCTTGAAATTTGCATGTTGAGAGCAACATACATGAGCGCGAATTACTCCAATATCTGGTGAAGAGAGATGAACGTTTAGGCCTGAGTTTTAAGAATAATAAATCATTTTTCACATAATAAATATTTTGCTATTGAGGATGTCACACAGTAACAATCTATAACTATATTTCATATTTTTTTTAAAGGTAATCAAATATTTTATTAATCAATGCATAATACATGGAAAGTGCATTTCCAAATCATCTTTCAAGGGAATGAACTCTCCACAAGTCCCAATAAAATTCTAAAATAAGCGCGAACTGAAAAAATATCATCTCATGTCAACCTCCACCTGCTACAATCACCTCTCCTGCCCTGATGTGTACCTCATACAGAGATGTCAAAAACAACGCATAATCATCCAATTCCCAGTCCTGCACACCCCGGCCAAAAAAATGATCCAACTGGAACTTCCATTATGAACATCTAAGACATCATTCACCGTAGCAAACGGCACCAACACAATACAATACAAAGAAGAAAATCTCACCTTAAGCGGTTGATCTCCACGCCAACAATCATCCCAAAAACTGATGGTATTACTATTCTCCACTATAAAATTCAATCTATCCCAAAAGTCATTCCACCATCGTCGGATATCGCCACAAACTCACCTTATAAGAACTACGACTCTCAACTGAGCATCATCCCCCTCCATAACACCATATTTTGCACTCATAATTTCTCTCTAAAAACTCTCTATCTCCACTCTAAATCGCCACAACCACTTACCCAGCAAGGTCTTACTAAACAGTACAAGACTCAGTCCGAGACCACCCAACCTTATAGGAGAACAAACTACACCTCAGTTAACCAAATATAATTTCCTCTCCTCCCCTAATCCTTCACAAAGAAACTCCATTTGGATCTTCTCTAATCTTTTTGCCACTGCAACTGGAATAGGAACCAATGATAAGAAATAAGTAGACAGATTCGATAACGTAGACTTTATGAGCGTAAGACAGCCTCCCTTTGAAAGGTACCTACGCTTCTAACCGGTAGCCTTCTCTCCACCCTTTCCACAATACCGTTTCAAATCTGTGTACTTTTAAACCATACTCCTAAAGGAAGCCCGAGATATGTCATAGGCAGTTGCGCAACCCTGCAACCCAATATCACAGCCAACTCCTCCACGTTGTCGACCTCTCCCACTGTTATAGCCTTAGATTTTCCCAAATTTATTTTCAATCCAGATACAGCTTCAAAGCACAGGAACAAACAACGCAAATTCCTGAATTGCTCAACATCTGCACCACAGAAGATCAGCGTATCATGTACAAATAGCAAATGAGAAACCTACAACTGCTCAACAAAAAGCCCCTTAACAAACTTTCCCCCACGGCCTTCTCAAGCATCCTATAGAAGGCTTCCATTACAATGACAACCAGCAACGGAGACAGAGGATCCATTTTCCTAAATCCTCTGCCACTACGAAAATAACCCTCAGAAGTGTCATTCACCATAACTGAGAAAGAAACAGTAGAGATACAAAATTGAATCCACTGACACCACTTCTCCCTGATATTTTTTTCATTAAAGAATGGAATTTCCGATTGACCAAGAAAATTGAGAATGTGTCCAAACTCAATGGGTTTACAAGTCAGGATATTTTCAGAATCAGTGTTATTGTGGTTTGATCCATTTTCGTTAAGATGATGTAAAAATTATGTAAAATTGACTTGTAACTTAAAGTTGTAAACATGACAATATTATAGCAAACAAGAGGGCAATCGATATCACGCTGGCACAACCTTATAAGCTGAAAAGTCAAAAGTCAATTTTTGCAACTTGGTTAAATATGTTGTAGATATATTGTTTTTGTTTTCTTCTATACAAGATAAGCATCAATTATCTTTATCTACTCAATTGTTAGTTGTTACCACCACTAAGCACTAGCTAGGTCCATAAGCTTGGCATCATTATAATACATTCCTGCCATATATAATTATCATAATATATAATTAAAGATATTCGAGCAATATCTCATCTACATTCATTCAAATTATCAAGCTTCTCATGTCATTGCCATCCAATATGACCATAAATAACTATCCATTCACATATGGCTTATGTTGACAGCCTATTGTCCCCAACTATGAGAATGCACAACCTCATTAATGTTAAAAATTATGTATAATCAGTTATTATACCCCTGTTTGAGCCTCATTTTTTTGGGGGGGGAAATGTGTGTTGAAATAGTGATTTTTTTGGATAATGTATAGTTTAAAAATAAGGAAAAGTCTTGGGTTTATGAGTAAAATTAAGGTTTTAAGATGCTTATCATTTATGATCTTTTATCGAATTAGCAGTTTAACGAACATGTACAGTCCCAAGACCCATATTCTCCTGGGACATCGGATAATGTACTAAGAGTTACATCTAGCGCCAGATCAAATACTTGCAGTACGAAAGAGTATCCTTTACCCCAAGGTAAGCTTTTACCAAAATATTTGCGGCATTAGTTACCCATCTGTTTTATGTCTGAATTTACCAGATCCATTCCTAAACAGTCTAACTCTTTAACTCCACTAGAATATTAAAAGATATCGAGGACCTAACAGGAAAGTATTTCCATTCCCCAGAGAGTCTGCACTTCTCCACAGTGAAGTAATTGCAACGTTTGAAAGGGAAACTATGCTTGGAATTGCAGCTTGATAGAACAATACACAGTATAGATGCAAAGTCAGAGAACTCACTCTATTACGTAACTTCTAGTGAGTGTAAAATATATTCTCCAAAACTCTCTCTCCTTCAAATAGCGAGGGCATATTTTGAACCGCAGTTGTGAAAGTTCCTGGAAGAGCGGATCAAAAATGATTTATTAAGATGTAGAAAATAATATACTTGGCGTAAATGCATTCAAAACAACATGAACAGAAAATCTAAGCCTTTACAATCAAGCTAGCATAAACAACAAAAACAATTCACCCTACAAGGGAAACAACTTTTCCAGAGTAAATCTTATAAAATTTAAGAAAATTTGCACTATAAAATCACACCTATGCTATTTTAGTTTCAACTGGAAATGTTACTGCAATACTTTAGGTTTGATCTCCCTTATCTTTAAATTTATCATAATTCTCTCTCATATATAGACAGACTCTTGCACGTCTGAGCAAGGAGAGATGAAGACAAGAAAGAATCTTTACTTACTAGAAGTTAATCAAACTACTAGTGACAACAGAATCGTTAAAAATAATAACGGAAACTTCCAGTTGCATTAGCGACTGATGCATGAATCACGTTTTGATATGTAAGATAGTGCGCAAAAGTGGTTATGGTTAATTGTCCTAAAAAACTACATTCTTTACACGCAGAAATTATCATAGCCTGGATTTGGATTTTTGTCTATGTTATTTTTGTATCTATTACAAAGTCATAAATACATACTCATAAACATCAATTATATATCCACTCTCCCAAACTCGTCCCCTTTTACAGTATGATACAGATTACAGCTTCAGCACTTGCTTTTATTTACTCTTGCACCAGTGGCACACTGAAATCTACCTTTTCCTGTTTATTTAGGGCAATCAATCGATAATAAAGACTTCGGAAACCACATTATGTCACATTAGTAATATTAATCAGTTAACTCCAATAAAACTCCAGATACACTCCATTTTTTATCGCGATTCTACATTAATTGGTAAACGTAAACAAAATCTTTTTTTTATAAAAAATTAGAAACAGAAAACAAACCTTGACTTTGGAGAGAACAAGCATAGCATGTTTTTCTTGCCAATCAGAGAGATCCTTTCGTAAATTTCCATCATTTCCACTACCATCACCTCCTTCATCTATACAACCATAAAACAAATAATTGCACATATTAAAAACATATATACATAAATCTGTATATATACATATATACACGAATTGAATACCAGGAAGAGTTAAATTCTTGAAGGTTTCAATGGATAAAGATTTAACGAATTCTATCAATTGATCAGTGATTCCGTAAATTTGCACCTCTTCTTCTTCTTTGACTAATTTTTGGGTGTTGGTGGAGGGCAAAGGGGTATTTTTGAGCTTCGAAACGCGGCGTCGAAACCATGAGGACGCATCCATGGCCGCCTTCCTCTTCTGCGTTGGCACAACTGGTTGGTATCTTTTAGGATTTTGGATTAGCCCAAAAATTTGCGAAGGAAGAAAATTGATTTTGAAAAATATACACAAATAGCACTAGCTGGTGGTGAAAATCTTTATTTGCTCATATATACAGGGCTTATTGACAGATGAGCCAAATTATGGTAGAATGAGAATAAAAATTTTGAATTTAAATCTTGATGTGATAGATAACGATCATATTTTTTATTGTGAAAATTACATGAATCTCTATTTTTCAAGATCCAAGTTCAAAAATCAAATTTTTAAGTTTTAATGTTCAAAAATCAGATTTTAAGTTTTAATGTTCAAAAATCAGATGTTTTAGATATAGATACAGATTTTTTTATCTTTAATTAAATAATAATAATAATAATATTAAATATTATATATACAAATTTCATCCCCTAAACCCTAAAAATCATTTATTACTCTCATCTCCCTCTTTCTCTCTATCCTCGTCTCCCACTTCTCTCTGCCCTCACCGGCGATCGCTTATCCTCCCTCACCGACGACTGCATCGAAACAATAGCGCTCATAGCGTTGAGGATCTGAGCCGCCATGCGCAGCGACAAAATGAGTTCCTCTTTGCGCAAGATATCTTCCTCGCCGCCGCTGCAGATTTGTGTTCTTTTGCTGTGGTTTATGGTGGTGCGACGACAACGGAAAGGGTTTATTAGATCTAGTGGTGGCAGTGGAGGCGGCTATCCTCTCCCCGGAGATCTGCAGTGCGACGACGATTTGCAATCGCCCGTTGCAACAACCCACTAGAGATCATGGATCTGTGAAGAGGAGACCGACGGTTGAGTACGCAGATCTGTTGTAGTGATAATCACCTATTGCATTGTGCGTCGGATTGAAACGAAAGGTAGTCTTCTATAGTTTCTGTTGTTTGAGAGCTTAGGGTTTTAATTAACAGATTAAGCCGATAAAAAAAAAATGTTAGCGTTCAATACTAAAGATCAAGTTTATGGTTTTAAATTAACTGATTGTTCAATACTAGAACATTGTCCCTTTTTGCTGAAATTTGTATGTTCTGTTGGTAATGTTGCAGATTTTCGACGACAGTGCAATCCAAATCTCCAAGTTTCTGGTTTTTGCTCTTTAATGGTTCATCCAATTTGGTCCATGAGCATTGGACAATTGAGTTGAATTTATGGAGTATAGAACAATCGAGATTTATTGGGTGAATTTAGCTGCTATTGAACGATTGGGATTTCT